>JABXWE010105455.1:0-48326 GCA_014611495.1 Limonius californicus | reverse complement strand
TACTTGGTCATTTTTACTTTTTTGTTTGTTAAGAAAGTATTTCTACACGCAAAATATCTTGTTTTGATTATAAGGTATAACTGATTTTAATATAAAGCAAATATTCTTTCTTTGCTTATATCTGTCTCTTTATAAAATGGGAATATTTATACACCCACCTAGAATATTTTATATTTTGTGCATCAGTTTCAAACAAAACTCATGTTAAATTAATCAATAGGTAACTAGAGTATTAATTATTTCAACAAGCCTTGCTACCAATTTTTTAAGCAGCAACTTTAAATTCAGTGATGTCCAGAATGGTCTCTAGAAATACTCCCATTAGGACTGCACGTAATTTTTCTTCGACAACTTCGTTTTTATTAGTTTGTTTACAAAAAACCCCTAACTTTAAGTATCTTATTGCACATAGCCTTTAACTAGTTTAGTATATTCATATTAAATTGTTTTAGAAGTTCTTTAATAAGTAAATTTAAACTTAGTAACTGGCAGATTTCCTAGGGCTACAAATAATGTATCTTTGTATATTTCCTCAAGTTTCTAGAAATAAAACTCATATATTCAACATATTTTATATTTGACATAATACATAACTGTTCCTAAATAATTAATAAACTTAATATTAATTGAAAATAATCAAATTATTAAATAAAGCCAATAGAAGTCGAAAAAATGAAGACGACTTCATGCAGCTACATCAAAAAATCTGTCAATCATAGCAGATATCTCGTCTGGTTTATACTTCACATACTTGTCTGGGTTTTTTGAAAATTGGATATTCGAGTACCTGAAAATAGTTTAAAACAATTAAAAACGTAAGTATTGATTACATTACAAGCACTCGACTTACAACTCATAGAAGGCATTATATTTAGGGATAATGTATTCCTTATTGTCTCTTTTCAAACTTTCTCTAAGCTCCACATCTGGTATAGAATAACTACGCTGGACCTTTGCTATATCTTCCAGTTCTTTATTAAAACCCTAAGGTAATCACTCCATTTATTTTTAATAACTTAAAAAGACAAAATACTTACAGCAAATCTCTCTTTAATCAGAGCTCTATCTTTATCTCTCAACTTGTCCCCATGCACTAAATTTACAGGAGAATCGTCTACACTCCAAATGTAACTCAGGAGCTTGCCCCAACTGCAACAGTAAATGTTTTTACAATTAGTTTCACGTCAGGATTAAGTTCTAAATTATAAATCAACAGAAATTATAACCTGAAAGAGTAAGATTTCTTATGTTCCTGGATTGAATTATAATAATATTGTTCACACTTTGGTTCCGATATTCGATACAACTCCAGAAGGTTACTACGTTGCAGTGATTTTAGTACATAATTATTGTTGTTCAGTCTGAATATTGCTTTGAGTGCAACATCGCTGTACTGCTCACTTTTGCTTAATAAAGTGTGATTAAGCTGTACTAGCACTTTTTCTGAAAACACACACAAAAATTATCCGCCATAAATTTCATCTTGAAATAAACATACTAATGTAGAGTCCCAATAAAGCTTTATTTTTGTCATTGGTCCTTAGTTTATCAAGCTGCAAGCTGTAACCTGGATCATCAACTAAAACCCGGCCTAGAGTCTCTGTGTATTCCAGAAGTTGCTCCAAAAACATTAAAACGTTACTGGTGAGTTCGTGCACAGTGCCATCTTTGGGTAGTTGAGTTACAGAGTCTGACCGCAAACTTTCGATAAAGTCTTCTAATGCCTTTGCGCCCTGAAATTTTTAGTAATTATTTTTGTGTTTATTTGGAGGATCAAAGCAGCAATCTGGTCGCAAGCCCTACTTTTGAGATATCAGTTAAATTTTAATTTGGCTCTTGATACAATAAATGAAACAAATGTTTTCAGTCTCAAAGGAAGAAATACTAGATTTATTAGTAGTTATAGATTTTAAGACTTATGTAACAGTTTAGTATGTATTTACATAATAACCTGTTTTTAGATAATATTTTACTGAAGAAACTATGATGAAAGAAATAAAACTAATTATAAAACATTTAAAGTGAAATAGATTTCACTTCCAACTAATAACGCACAATTCATACGTGGTCCAACTGTTTTCTATGGCCACATTATTCATGTGCAATGTTAAACACAATAAGCCATACAAATAATATATGTTTTTGTATTTTATTCACTATTATAATTATGTATGTGAAAATAAATTCAGTTAAATAAACAATACTCGTTTGACTTTCAAAGCGTAAAGTTGCTATATCGAGAGTGCAAGCGGAGTGGAGTGATTATCTTAACCGTAAGGTGAGCGATACCTTAATCTCGAGTGCAGTGCATTAGCCTCAAACCTAAGGGATAAAATTTGTAAGAATGTTTCCTACGGGAAACAGACCTGGTTTCATAAACAATATGTCCCAAACAATACCAACACCAAGCCTTATGCAATATCAGCCAGTACTGACCATGCAAATGTCGCAAATGTACCCATCACAGTCACAACCATTCCCACCAAACCAAGAACAATTATTTTACATGGAAATCCAAAACCCATAACAATCGCAATATTTCCATCTGCGACACACCCCACAACAATATTTTCATCAACAGTCGCAGTAAATTGATAACAACACACCGCTAGAAAGAATGCTTTCAACCAGTGACGAAGAAATAGAAATTCCACCCAATGAAAATTCTTGGCAAGTAGTTAAGAGCGTTAAAAGAAGGAAAACTTTCACAAATAAAGAACCAACAACCGATAGCATACAATTGACCAATAAATATAGTCCCTTAACTCCCAATTCAGAAAAAACCACAGCTACAAACCAAACCGTAAATAATATCCCAAGACCTCCTCCTATATTCATATATGGCGTGGCCAATTTCCCGGATACGACAAAAAAATTGTCGGAGATTGTAGAAGAAGAACAGTACACCACTAGAAGCATGTCCAATGAAACAGTAAAAATAAATTGTAAATCCCCAGACACCTACAGAAAACTATCTAAGTTCATGAAAGAGAATAATATCATCAACCACACGTACCAACCTAAAGAGGAAAGGGCTCTCAGAGTAGTTATAAAATACTTACATCATTCAATGAACACCCAAGAAATCATAGATGAACTTAAAACCCAAGGACATAATGTTAGGAATATTGTCAATGCACTAAGTAGAAAGGATAAGACACCACTGAATATGTTCTTTGTAGATCTAGAACCAGCTGACAATAACAAAGACATTTATGATATCCGCACACTACTACATTGCGTAGTGCAAATCGAACCTCCCAGAAAACAGAACAACGCAATACAATGCACAAGATGTCAACTGTACGGACATACTAAGAAATATTGCAACAGACCCTTTATGTGTGTAAAATGTGGCAAAATGCACAGCACCGCAAGTTTAAAAAAAGTAAAGACACCCCAGCCACATGCGCATTGTGTGGAGGTCCGCACCCTGCGAATTACAGAGGTTGTGCATACTATCATCGATTATACAAAAACAACTCAATCACTAAAAACCATCCCAATCTCCAAACTGTTCCAGCAGTATCAAATTATAACCATCAGATACTAGCACCCACCAAATATTCCACTCCAAAGATATAACTACACCAAAACAGCCAACAACAACGTGAACAATACATCACAAATGCAGAATGACAAAACTGAAGATAACCTCAGCAAACTGCTCAACAAATTTCTAGATGATTTCAAAAGTATGTTTAATCAACTTATTCAGCAGAATAGTATGGTCCTAAATATGCTAACCATGTTAGTAGGACAAAAATAATGGGTAAATCCCTTCGAATAGCATTATGGAATGCCAATGGTATAATCCAACACAAAGAAGAAATAAAAACTTTTCTCCAGCACAACCTCATCGACATCCTATTAATCAGCGAAACTCACCTTACTAGTATGTCCTACTTTAAGATACCAGGATATAAATTCTTTCACACTAATCACCCAGATAATACCGCCCACGCAGGAAGTGCAATATTAATAAAATGTACCATAGACCATTATGAACTACTGGGATACAAAAAGAACTATCTACAATCCACATCAATAAAGGTTAAAGCATGACCCTATGATATAACCTTATCTGCTGTTTACTGCGCACCTCGCCACAACCTAAAAAAAGAAAACTTCGAAAAATTCTTCAAAACTCTTGGCCCCAAATTTATTGCTGGAGGCGACTACAACAGTAAAAACACTCTCTAGGGATCCCGGCTTACTACTACGAAAGGCAGAGAATTAGCTAGGGTACTACATGAAAAAAATACATTTTTCTATCAACAGGCACTCCAACTTACTGGCCCACTGATCCCGGAAAAACACCAGATCTGCTGGACTTTTTTGTCACTAATGGCATTTCAAACTCCTGTATGGACGTAGTACCTAACCTTGACCTATCATCGGATCATTCACCAATAATAGCTACAATCAGTACAACTATAATAAACATCAAGAGGTATCTAGGAAACACAATTCAAAAACTGACTGGGAAGAATACAAAAATGTAATCAACGAATGCTTGAACTTAAAAGTAAGACTCAAAGATCCTGTTGAGCTAGAAGATGCTACAAATATCCTAATTACAATACTTCTACAAGCAATCCACCAAGCTACGCCGCCCTTGAAAGCCCAAGACAGAAGTACAAATATACCACTGGAAATCAGAAAGCTAATAGCGGAAAAAAGAAAAGCCAGAGCAAGATGCCATCGTAGTCATGCTCCAGCAGATAAAACAGCATATAACCAAATAACCAACAAACTCAAGACCAAACTAAAGGAAGCACAACACAGGTCATTTGAAGATTACATCTTGAACCTCAATCGATACGACAATTCAATATGGCGGCCGGTAAAAGCAGCACTTAAACCATTACACGTAAACCTCCCAATTCGCAAACAAGACCCCACACCCGGGCCGTGGGCAAGAAGCAACAAAGAAAAGGCGGATCTTTTTGCCAGACATCTCACTGAGGTATTTACACCACACGATAACGCACCAAACCAAGAAATATCGGACTTTCTAAACGACAATCTGCTTCCTGCAGAACCTATAAAACCAATTACTCCTAAAGAAATCAAAGAAGAAATAACCCGTTTAAACAATAAAAAATCACCAGGTCCTGACCAAATTACATCAAAAATGTTGAAAGAACTCCCAAAAAAAGGCATTGTAATGTTAACATATATCTTCAGTGCCGTTTTAAGACTTCAATATTGGCCAAATCCGCTAAAGATAGCGGAAGTAATTCTGATCTCCAAACCCGGCAAAAATCCAAATCATGGATCTTCGTATAGACCTATAAGTTTATTACCAACCATCGCCAAACTACTGGAAAAACTACTACTTAGCAGAATGAGCTCACTTTTGGACGAAATACCAGATCACCAATTCGAATTCCGGCTTCACCACTCAACGACCCAGCAATGTCACCGTGTCGTCGTTCATGAAATTAATAAATCCTTGGAAAGCAAAAAATATTGTACATCGGCTTTTCTGGATATAGGTCAAGCTTTTGACAAGGTTTGGCACGATGGTCTTCTCTACAAAATCAAGCGCTTTCTCCCTTCTCACTTCTACCTACTCAAATCTTATCTAAGCGATCGCCAGTTTAGAACCAAAGTAAATGGTGAAGTCTCCGACTCATTCACAATAAAGTCTGGAGTACCGCAAGGTAGCGTATTGGGCCCTCTGTTTTACTTACTATATACAGCAGACCTTCCTACTACAACTAATACCATAATCGCTACCTTCGCTGACGATACAACTATCCTTGCAAGCCACGAAAATCCTATAACCACAACTTCCTACCTACAAGACCATCTGAACATAATACAAAACTGGACCAACAAATGGAAAATTCAAATCAAAATCAACACAAGTAACTTTTACCCTGAGAAAAGGTCGATGTCCTCCAGTCACCATCAACGACGCCTTCATCACACAATCTTCTGCAGTGCGATATCTAGGGCTACACCTAGACGAACAACTTAACTGGAGGGAGCACATAACAAAGAAGAGAAAGCAGATAGACCTGAGATTCAAGGAGTTATACTGGCTACTCGGAAGAAGATCACACCTACCACTAGAAGACAAAATTCTACTATACAAAGTGATAATAATACCAATATGGATGTAGGGCATCGAATTGTGGGGTTGTGCCAACAAATCGAATATTTCCATCCTCCAAAGATCCCAATCTAAAATCCTACGTGAACTGACAAACGCTCCCTGGTATGTGTCCAACCGAACGTTACATGACGAGCTTCGCATTCCATACATCACCGAGGTCATAGACGAAAGAGGCAACAAACATCATGACAGACTTACAACATACAGCAATCCCCTTATACGCCCACTTTTACATCCCCAAGACTGAAACGCCAGTAGCCAAACGACATCAGATGAAAAAAGAAGAGGACTCCTCACTGGAAGACGCCTCATCCTGACATATAAGGATTTTCATACTTAAGGTCCTATGTTAGCACATTAGCCTATAGAATAATTTATTCTGATAGCTAATTTATGTACAATAATAAAAAAAAAAGTTAAATAAACAAAACTGGAATATTTTTACTTCTCAATTCAATGAATATAAAAAAATAAAAGAACACTTCATTGTGATAAATCACTTTTCACTTTTTTCTTCTACTGGAACACCCTGTTTTATTTTATAAACTTGCATTCTTCTGGTCAATTGCTACATACAGCGACTCAAAGTGAAACTCATCAGGCTAGACAAAGTATAAAGCATGAGCAGTAATGTCTTTACTATATTTATTTTAATTATTTGATAAATCTCTTAATGTTTCCTTATTTTAGGCTTATCAATCTACACCAGGGGTCTCCAAACTGTTTAGCCTAAGCGCCACACTGACTCCTCCACTAAGTCCCAAGAGCCAAGACCTAGCTAGCTCATCATAGCGACATACTGTAGTTTTGATTTACGCACAAATTTTCGTAGTGGGACTAGCCGGTGAGTGCGATATCTATGGCGCAGGGCGCGGGGATCGATTCCGCTCTGTTGGCAATTTCGGTTGGTACTTACGGGCAAGTGTCAAGGACATTTCATTGCGGCGGAGATAGCCGATGTGCGTGCTGTGCGTTACGTATTGTTACGACTACTTACGACCATGCTAAATATATAGTAGTGACATCTTGCGGAGAGTAGTGAAGTTAAGTGCAGGACGTGGCAAAGCTACATTAGTACAGCGCCATCTTGTGAGGAGCAGCGGAATTACGCAAAAACGTCAATTATGCTTGGTTAGTAGAAGTATACAACGCCATCTTGTAGCGAGTAGCAGAGCTAGAGCATGATCTGGAAAAGTTCTGCTGCGTGATCGCTTGTCTGGAAGATTCGAGTACTTTCGAGAATTTTCAAATATGTTTTACGCACCAAAGACGCGTGGTACAAATACGGGAGGCAACCGAGAGTTGGACAGTTCCAAAGTTTGAATTCAGAGCGATCTGAAAAGCAAAATATAGTGCGGCTAGTGTGTTTTGTGACCATAGTTTCTTAGTAAAAATACCGCGTGTTTAATTGTGAATGTTTAATTTAATTAAAAGTGTCTTAAAGATAAATCCAGTGCAATTTGTTTACATCAGAACAACTGCTCTCAATAGTATTAATTGGCATTATTTTGATTACAAGTTATGTCCTTTTTGTGTAGATTTGTATAAATATGGAAAAGAAACGAAAGATAAATAGTGAGTGCAGAACATTTAAAGAGCAATGGGATATCAATATTTCGTGATTGAGTCAAGTAATAAGGCAATATGTACAATCTGCAATGAAACAATATCAGTCCTCAAAGAATACAATATAAAACCTCATTATGGGACTAAAAATCTCAGAATTACTCCATATTTACAGGAATTCTACGGTTAGAAAAGCATGAATCTTTGAAACGCAGGTTGAAATCTCAACAATTGTTTAAGAAAGTAAATGTTGAACAAGAAGCAGCAACTCATGCTACTTTCCACATGGTTCATTCAATAGCAGAATGTGAGAAACCATTTACTGACAGCAAAATAATTAAGGATTGCATGATTCCAGCAGCTGAAGAAATGTGTCCATAAAAAGCTAATTTATTTAAAAACATCAGTTCGTCACTAAGTGTTTTATAGCTCCTCCGCTGTTGGCTTCTTGCACATTCCATGTTCCTTTTACTATCCTGTTATCTTTCCGCTGTTTCATTCTTTGTGAGTTTATTATTGTTCCTTTTTTTTAACCAGTTCCGTATCCACTTTCTCGCCTGTCTTCTTTACCATTCTTCCATCCTTCTCGACCACACTTAGTTTTTTGGCCCAGAATCTTCACTTCTTCTTAAGCCTCCTCCCTCCTCTTCGCTCCACTGAAAGTTGATTCCATCAATTTCAATTTTGTAGTACCCTATTTTGGTTCTCTTTCCCCTAACCTTACCCTCTCTTGCCACTTTTGTGAGAGCTGCTTGAATTTTTTGAACATCTTACGTTAGGTCACTCTCTATATACATTTCCTGTCGTCCTAGTCTATTTTTCTTCTTTAGTATCTCCACTTTTTGCTCAAAACTTTCCAACCGCAAACTATAAACGATCTCAATACATTTTTCTCTGCCAATTCGTGATTTAGCTTCTTCTACACAGTATTTCTTCCATCTGACCCAAAAGGTTTGAACTTGCTTGCAACACTAAATAAAAAATATGTTTCCAAAACTAGAAATTTATGGAAGTAAAGTTTTTTTTATTTATTTTACCGATGTAAGGTTTTCTTCTTGCTACCTGACCATGACAGTTGTCTTTTCTTGTAACTTTTCTAACTGTTTCTTGATTTACTGTTATCCCATGAATTTTTTACTTACTTTTGGTGTACCGAGTTTTGAACTGTTCTTAATTTGATGGACAATCCACCTTTCCTCATTCACACTAAATATTTTTTAAGTGTAATCCTTATTTTATTTTGAATTCGGTTATTATTTCTATGACAACAAATACTTTAATATATTAATACAGGAAACTAGCCGGCCTCGGTGGTCTAGTGGTTAGCGCGTTTGCCTTTAGATCCGAGGGACGCGGGTTCAAACCTGGCTGAGGTCGGCGAGATTTTTCTAGCGGGGAAAAATCTGAAAATGCGCCTTCTGTCAGATAAGAAGTAAAGCCGTAGGTCCCGTGCCACTGCGATGTGTGACACGTTAAAAATCACTACTGGGTCTGGAATTACCCCAGATAGGCAAAATTCTTAGTTAGGGTGTACAATGGGCCAAATGTGGCCTAAGTGCATAGAGATGCTTGGAAAACCGCGTCCTAGATCTCGCTCTTTCAAAGCAAGCAAGCAATACAGGAAACTTGGCCGAAAAACTCGTGACACTGACTGCAGCGATCCGTGCGGCTTGGTGGGCCACTAAGATTTTTATTTGGCAGCTGTCGAAAACATTTGTGGCACATTTAAAGCAAATGCCATTTACTTTCTTATAGCAAAACCCTTATTTAATTAATAATATTTGATAATTATGATATTTTACTTTACTTTGTAAGTTTAATAAGTTCATAACATTTTGTAGGGTTAGGTTTTTAACTATTAAAATGAATTTAAAACAGTAATCTGTAGATTTAATATCCAAATTTACTGAAACTTACCCACCGAACTGCTTAGATTACGCCACTATCAATGTCTCGCATATCATCATGCTAAACTTATATGAGTTTCCTGTATTAATATATTAAAGCATTTGATGACAATTTATAATGCACTGTACTACATGACTGTGATTTTACAATTTTTTCCAATCTCTTAAATATTTTTCATTGTTTTAATGGCCAAGTTAGTTTTGCAATTGAGGTCTGGCCTCAACTTACAGAAATATATTTCTATAACCTTCAGTAATACTAAGCGACCGCTTAAGGGATCACAACCACTTGAGGGGTCACAACCCCTAGTTTGAGAAGTCCTGATATAGATGACAGAAAAACAAACATACAGAGATGTTCTTATTAAATAATAAAAAATAAATGAAATAGAGGGATAACTATTGTAAGTTTAAATTTTTATAGCCTGTATGAGTTTCACTTCGAGTCACTGTAAGTTTATTCTGTGAAATTATTTTTCTTTAAATTTGAAAATTGAAAAAATGTGTTATTCTAACCTGTTTTGCAACATTTAATTTAAAAAAAAAACATATTTCATTACACTTTACAAAGGGACTCCATTACATTTCTGTTAATATAATGCCATCATATAAACTTGTACTGTAATAGAAGCATAATGGGCTACCGCTTAACGGGTCTCTAAGCATCACTAATAATAATATATTTCAAAAGCTTTCTTCAATTTGTTGGAAATTATTTGGGGTTTTTACATCAGTGAATTTGGTAAGTTAGTTTTATTTAAAATCTCAACATCATGAAGTATAAATGGATACTAAAAGGGAGAAAAAGTTCTATCTAATTTATTCTCACCAATTTGATATAACATAACCTCAATGAATAACTGACAAGTGTCGCAAACGTAACTGATAAATGTTTAAACAAAGCTTTGTTTGTTGATTAACAGCATGAATCTCTTCACTGTGCATACGTTTGTCTCAAATTAACAAAAAAAATCCATTATACTTACTGTAGCATGCAGGGTGTTGAGAATGGAATCAAATTTTGATCTAACATTGGGATCACACTCTTCAATGGTCCTCTCAAAATCCGGTTTCAATATCAGTAGTTGCTTTAAGATTGGAAATATAACCAAAACAGCACCAAAATCATGACGGCTTATGCATCTCTTGGCACGAGCGGCAATATTCTGAAAATTTATCATTGCAACTAATAGTTAGCTAAATAAACTAGTATTACCTCTCCATCTTGTACAACAGTATCCATGGCATCTCGGACAATCAACTCGAATACTCTAGGTTGGTGTGTAGTTGCAATCACACCCTTCATTAACGACTGCTCCACTTGCATTAGCTTGTGGAGGGCTACAACGCATACCAAATAGTTTTCCATCTCCTGTTCACTGTCAAGTTCTTCCCCACTGTATGGAGTTTCTATAAAATAATATACATAACTAAATAAATTAACGATTCGAAGCAAACCAACTTCAATTTTCAACCGACCTAGATGTGATGAAGACCTTCGCGTGCCCAAGGTTAACCCAGTAGAATGCTCAATTGTTTGGGATGCCCGAAGCAGCATACGGTTGGCCTTCTTTTCAAAAACTTGATGGAGACGCCTGGTAGAGGGCCTACGTGCTGGTTCATGTCGATTTTGGAATTTTGGTCTCTAAAAATTCATTCAGACGATAAATACTGACTTACTTAATCCTAAAGGCTTTTCTACCTTTTCGGGGTTAAAGCTAAATAAATTGATAATAATATTATTAATAATTTCGATATGTTATTAATAAACAACAATTCAACTTATATAATAAATACACACAATAATTTATTACCTATGGAAATTAAAGAAAACATTGCCGTAAATAATTTAGTTTCTATTAAAGTAGAGAAGGAAAACCCTGTAGTTATTTGACATAGACATGAATGGTTACAAGTGCGCCAGTGTGGTCTTGTGGTTAGAACACTGGACTCCGGTGCGGAAGGTCGGGAGTTCAAACTCCCGACTCGATGTCTGGCGGGCGGCCTACCCATTCGCTTTAAATAATCGGGTACCTGCGTTCAAATGAACGCCACCATTATTAGAATGAATGGTTACAAAAGGTTAATAATTTTACAAGTTGAAATTTAGAAACCTCAAATATAGACCCCAAGAAAATATATTAAAACCAATACAATACAATACAAATATTGAAAAACTAGAACAAATTAAAAGAAACGGAAATTTGGACGAAGACTACCTGAAAGAAGTACAAGAAGAGCCAAAACAACTAAGACCAATATTGAAAGCAGCAAAGGAACAAGGCGCAAAGGCACAATTAAGATACAACAGGTTAATAATAAACATGAGGTATAGAATAAGGAAACCGGCAACACAGAGAAAACTACCGAATGGTAACAACGACAAAAAGAAGCATATAGCTTCAGAAATAGTAAGAGGGAAGTTCACATAAGATCTCCGGAATCAAACGCACTGGAAGAACAACTGAAAAAATATCTAAAACTGCTGATTCAAAAAATTAAGGAATGAAGAAACAGAAACGATAACGACCCAGGCATAGAAAACGGATTAAACACGATGGAAGAAATATTACTAGCCACTTGGAATGTAACATAACTAACCGGAAAAAAACTAGAATTAACTGAAAAACTGGAAAATAGGAAAATAGCTCTAATAGGAATTAGCAAAACAAAAAACCAAGCAAGGGACACATACAAATAAATGACGAATACACCCTCCTACTACTTAGGGGTAACTTTTGGACAGTGGCAAAGGAGGGGGTGGGTATAATAATAAACAAAGAACTGGAAAGGATAATCAAATATGACCCAATATCATCTAGAATTACAACAA
Organism: Limonius californicus; assembly: GCA_014611495.1. NCBI lineage: Eukaryota > Metazoa > Arthropoda > Insecta > Coleoptera > Elateridae > Limonius > Limonius californicus. Next base: position 35,893 of record JABXWE010105455.1, on the reverse strand, counting down.
TTCATATAGAGTTAAAAAGCGTAGTGGTAGTAATACAAATCTATGGACCAACAGAAGAAACAAAAGAAGAAAAAATAATAGAATTCTATACAGAACTACAAACGGTAGTAGACAAAATAAGAGAGCAACAAGAGAAAATCATAATCGGCGACTGGAATGCACGAGTGGAAAGAGATGTAAATAGAGGACTAGGAAGCATAGGAGGATATGGAAAAGAAACACTAAATAGGAATGGAGGAAAAATGTTAGAATTTTGCCAAATACACTTTATAGGACCAAGAAATTGACGACAAATACACCTTCACAGCAGAAGAAAGAGGCTCAAAAAGCCTAATCGACTACATAAAGTTTACAAAAAAGCTTGAAAATGATATCAAAAATATAAGGACTAAAATCGAGCCAAAATTATTGACACAGCACAGGATGGTCATAGCAACATTAAGAGACTTACTTACAAAAATAGAGGAAAGAAAGAAATAGTACAAAATAAACGTAAATAAATTCAAAAAGAAAAACATTCAAGAAAAATACAGGAGAGAAACTGATGAAAAGCTGAAAAGAATAGAAAGGACTAACGTTGTATGGTCACTAGAGGGCAGATGGATTACATTTAAAGAAATCATGAAGGAGGAGGCAATAAAATCTGCGGTATGAAATGCAACAACACTAATTACGAAAGAACCAGATGGTGGAACGAGGAAGTTAAGAAAGAGATAAAAAAGAAGAAACAAGCATGGAAAAGGTACCTCACAACTAGAAACGAGCAAGATAAAGATGAATACAATAAAACAAGGAAGCAAGTCAAGAAAACAATCAAACATGCAAAAGGAAAAGCTGGGAAGATTGTGGGAGCGAAATACAAGAAACCTATACATACATCAAACAATAGACATTTCTGGGCGAGAGTAAGAGCAGTGAAAGAGGAGAAAAGAAAAGAAATTACGGGAGAAAAACATAAGCAAAATATCTTACAATGTACGAAACATCCTAAGAGTATGGAAAGAATACTTTGAAGACAAATTTAACACTAGAACAGATGAGCAGGAACAAGAAAATGATCAAGATGCAGAGGCAGAAGAAGGAGAAATAGAAGATATAAACAGGGACGAAATTAAAGAAGCGATGCAAAATATTAAAACAGGAAAAGCAGGAGATGATAAAATCGACCCGGAAATGATTAAATATCTAGGTGAACAAGGCATAGACTGGTTCTGGAAAATATGCCTTACAGCATGGGAAACAACGGAAATACCATCGGACTGGGAAAACAATTTAGTGATACCTATCCGCAAAAAAGGAGAAGTAGCAAATAGCGATAATTACAGAACAATATGTCTCCCATCCACTAGCTTCAAGATATACACAAAAATAATAGAAAAAAGAATAAGTAAATTAGCAGGAAAGGAAGTAGAGGACGAGCAAGCACCATTTATGCCAAGAAGACAGACGAACGATAATATATGCATAATTACAAATATAATAGAAAGAAGTCTACAGAGTGGGAAAAAAATCACATTGACGTTTACAGACCTCAGAGCGGCTTTTGATTTAATAGAGAGAGAGGCGGTATGAAACTGCTTAAAAGAAATGAATATTCCGAAAGCACTTATACAAATAGTACGCAGTACTTACAATAGAGTGAAAGGAAAAGTACAGATAGCAGGGACAGGATCAGAAGAATTCGATGGAAGATGGGAACTGAACAAGGAGATAGTCTCAATCCCCTCCTCTTCATACTAATAATGAATAAGCTGATTAGGAAAACGAGAGAAAGAACGAAACAACTGCAAACTATAATAGGATATCAAAGGTTAGAGCCAATGAAATTGGACGCACTAATGTACGCGGACGACATTGTCCTCATAGCGGATTCCAAAAGGAAGATGCAAAGACTAATATATATGGGTGGAAGAAATTGAAATGCTGAAAATGGAAGTAAACATACGGAAAAGCAAAATAATGGAAATAAATGAGAGAGAACTGGACAATACTCAAATAAAATGCAACGACATAAATCAGGAGAAAGTAACGACATTTGAGTATCTAGGAGAAGCATTATAACAATCAATGGAAATATAGATGTAGAACTAGCGAATAGGGCGAATAAATCGAACAAATTGTATTACGCACTAAGAACATTACTAGGGAAAGCGGAAATGAACAATGAAACCAAATTAAGGATTTATAATACCGTTATCTTACCAACACTAATCTACGTCTCTGAAAACTGAACGATACACATCGGATAACTGGACGCAATGGAGATGAAACACCTAAGGAAAATAGCTGAAAAGACTAAATGGGACGCAATTACAAACTACATAATAAGAGAAACAATCAAACAAGAATGAATACAAATAAACTAGTGAAGAAAGTGTGGGGAGCAAAAAACCACAGGAAAAGAAAAAGGGGAGACCAAGGAAAACATGGATACAGCAAATAATAGACGTGGGGAAAGAAAAGGGTAAAACAATCGAAGAGCTGAAGACGATGACAGCTAACAGGGCGAAATGGAAGAAATGGGTGAATGAAGAGATCAGATGAACCTTCCCAATTCCAATACCCGAAAGGGTACAAGAACGGGGCAAAAGAAGAAAAAAGAATAAAAATTCATAAAACTCACACAGCTCTTAGATCAGTAGTTTCAAACTATTACTAGCTACTAGTTTAGAATACACATCAGAATAATCAGTGCAATATTCTTCCGATAAAATATCAAGTTATCCATCTGAAGTTTACCATTACAATGCAAACTAGTCCATTTCAATTTTAATGTTTTCACAGATACCTCCTCAAGAATATATTCCTTTGTTTAATAAAATTTAAATCAACAAAAATATTAAACTAACAGAACTGAATTAATTAAGGGTTTTTCAACCAGGGTTCCATGAGAAATCGCTAGGGGTTCCTTAAGAAATAGTGATGAATAGGCAGTCTTTCTGTCCAGGTCGATCAGTCAACGGAGTTTGCCACTAAATGACACATTGTACCTTTAAGATTTCTCAATGAGAGTGAAATTCAAGAAAACTTTTCTGCAGCAAAGAATTATCTCAGGCAAGAAAAGATATAAATATAAATATATTCAATATGTTGTCCTCATATGTAGAAACAAAGAGTTTTTCTTAGAACCATGTTGGCATGTGTACTGATGGTACCCCACCCATGGTTGGCTCCATAACAGGTTTTGTTTCTCACATAAAACAAGAAAATGCTGATGTAGTCTCAACACACTGCTGTATTCACAGAAAGATGTTCATTTCAAAATCTCTTAGACATGAATTAAGAAGAGCTTTTGAAGATGCTTCAAAAATGGTTAACTTTATTAAACACATAAATCTCTTGCTGCACACTCAAATCTGGTGGCCGAGTAGAGGAAGAGTTCTAAATAGGGTGTTTCATCTAAGAGATCAATCGCAGGATCACTTTCAAGAAAGGTAAAAAAGATTTTGCAAAGCGCATTGAAGATGAAAAATGATTTGGGCTAGCCTACTCAGTAGACATTTTTCATCACATGAATAAACTGAACAAGTCACTACAAAGCCCTGGAGAAATAATATTGACTTCAAGTGACAAGATTCTTGTATTTAAACTGAATCTTTGGAAAAATATTGTTGCAAAAGGGAATCTTCAGGTGTTTCAATTACTGGCGACGCCAAATAAAGAAGAACATCAGCTAATTTCAAGTCTTAATAATGAAATCATCTGAAACAACTGTCAATGAAATTGAAGTGAATCTTCTGCTCATCCTGAGAACTTCTTTTTATGAATTGAGGATAATTTTGTGGCTGCAATCTAATCTAGCAAGCTATCCGTTGAGAAGTTCTGGTTTTCTATGAAGTAGTAGTAGTAGATTGGGGCGGGCGGGGGGTCTGAGATGCCCAGCAAGTAGGTCTTAGTGGCCCTTTTAGCTATCCCCTGGTTTCCCCTTAATCATTGCTATTCTTCTGTCCATTCTCTTTTTCATGCTCTCCGTCTCCCCTACCACACCTTCCTAACTTCCTGATGAATACCAAAATGTCTGTCTGAGCAATGAAGTTCAACTCTGTGTTTTGAGGAGTCCCTGCACGGAAGACTTGGTGCCTTAGTCGCATAGATGCTTCGCATTCTCCAAGAAAGTGAAGGGTAGTTTCCTCATGCTTCCACAAGCCTGACATGCCAGATCCTCCTCAACACTTATTAGGTTTAAGTGTCTTCTAAGTCTGCTGTATGCACCCTCGGCAAAATATTCGGAGGAAGAATTAGAAAAATTCTATGATGATATCGAAAAAGCATTAAACGTGGACAAAACGTTTTATACTATATTGATTGATGATTTCAATGCAAGGCTAGCAAAAAGGCAAAGAGGAGAATCATGCATAGGTGAACGTGGAATAAATGTAAGAAACGAGAGATGACATACGCTTGTAAATTTCCTGGAACAAAATCAGATGAAGGCAATGACCACGTTCTTTTATAAAAAAGAACTCAGAAAATGGACATGGGAGAGCCCAGATGGCTGGACCAAAAAGGAGTACGACTTCATCATTACAGACCAACGTAAAATAGTAAAGGATGTGACTGTTCTGAACAAAATACAAGTTAGCGATCATAGAATGGTTAGAGCACGAATCATGATAAACACAAAACTAGAAAGACAAAAAATGATCAATCCAAAAAATAATAGAGGAAATTACATACAACTAGACAGACAGAAACAGCTACACCATGATAACTTAAAAACCATCACCGATAAGGAGCCAATCAACATGGAAACAAGCGTGGATGAACTTAACAAAAGTATTGTGGGAAAAATAATACAAGCGGCAAACAAGACTATGAAGAGTGTACCTAAATTAAAACAAAATAGCAAAATAGCGGACCAAACGAAAGACCTAATTAAAAAGAGAAATAAAGAAAAGAACAATATGTCATCTGACGAACTAAAAGAAATCAAAAAAGAAATAAGAAGGACAGTAAGGAAAGACGTAGCAGAATGTAACGAGAAAGTGATAAGGGAAACAATAGAAGAAAATAGAGGTCCAAGAGTGTTCAGAAATAAAATCAAAGAAGGAAATAAAGAAATCACGTGCCTGGAAAATGAAACAGGAGAAGTAATAAAGGATAGAAACCAAATAATAAAACACATAGAAGATTTCTACAAAGACTTATACAATTCCAAAGTTAAAGGAACGCCGAGGAGCCCTACAGACAAAAGAGCGAAACTTACTAAACACCATACTGAAGATATCCCACGTATCTGCAAGTATGAAATAAAAATGGCATTGAAACAAATGAAAAGAAGAAAAGCAGCAGGCCCTGACGGGATAATAATTGAAATGATAGAGACAACCGGGGATATATTACTAAAGTATCTGAAGAAATTATTTAATCAATGCCTAGACAATGGAGAGACCCCTAAACAATGGAAGACCGCGAACATCGTTTTAATATTCATAAAAGGGAATAAGAGAGTATTAAGAATTATCGCCCTATATCGTTACTTTCCCACATACATAAACCGTTTACCAAAGTAATAACAAACAGATTGTTAAAAAAACTAGACAAATTTCAACCACCAGAGCAGGCAGGCTTCAGACAAGGCTATAGTACTATAGACCACATCCATACAATACGCCAGTTAATAGAAAAATCTCACAAGTACAATTTAAAGTTGTATATGGTTTTCATATACTTTGAGAAAGCCTTTGACACCGTGGAAATGTAGGCTTTGATAAATACCTAAAAACGATGTAGGATAGATAACAGATATATACAACTATTTAAAGACATATATACCAACGCTACAATCACCATAGATACCTTCGAAACATCCAACTTAATACACGTAAAAAGAGGTATCAGGCAGGGACACACGATATCCCCAAAGCTGTTTACTAACCTACTGGAAGAAGTCTTCAAAACCTTAAATTGGGATACATTAGGTTTGAATATAAACAGGGAATACTAGTCGCACCTAAGGTTTGCGGATGACATAATATTACTAGCCAACAACATGACTGAGTTAGAAAATCTAACTGTGGAACTACAACAAGCTGCAGAGAAAGTGGGACTAAAGATAAATCTAAGCAAAACGAAGATAATGTCAAATCAAAATGATACAACACCAATCGTATTAAACAATGAGACAATAGAAATAGTGGAAGAATATATATACTTAGGCCAAAAAAATCCATAAAAGAATGCCCACAAAACGAAGAAATAGCTAGAAGAGCAAAACTTGCATGGGCGGCGTATGGAAAGCTGAAAGAGGTGTTCAAATCCTGACAGAAACAAATATTGAAAAAGTGAGAGTTACACAAAGAAGAATGGAAATATCGATGCTGGGAATAAGACTATCAGATAGAAAAACAAACGAATGGACACGAAACAAGACTAAAGTCGAAGATGTGGTTGCACGAATACCAAGGTTGAAATGGCAATGGGCTGGGCATCTGATGAAAAAGGAAGACGATCGATGAGTAAGAAAGTGACCGAATGGAGGCCTAGAACTGGGAAAAGATCACGAGACAGACCATGCACATGCTGGAGGGATGACATTGAAAAAATCACAATGACTCAATGGAAGAGTCGCACAACAGATAGAGAAATATGGAATCAATTAGGGGAGGCGTTTGTCCAAAGATGGAATATTGTGCGCTGATTTATGATGATGATGAAGTCCGCTGTGCCCTGTAAGGACTCCGATCCAATAGATAGAGTCCGTTGGCTTCTCCTCAGTAACCAGACCGGCTTAAATTTTGCAGGCCCAGCTATAATGAGTTTTGCATGTCTGCAACCACTGATCTTCCTCTACTGATCCTTCAGATCCGAATTTCTGTGAAAGGAGAGTATCCTGCCATTCATAGGAAAGCAACACATATATTGCTGCAGGTTTCAACCTCTTACATGTGTGAACAAGCAAGAGCAGACTTGCAGTTGAAGATGAAATTCATGTGTGTTTATCTAAAGTTCAACCCCGAATTCTGTATTGGTGTTCCAAACAACAAGTACAGGTTTTGCATTGGAAAAGTAAGTTTCATTATCTGAGCTCGATTCAACAACAATTACTTCACACATATATTTGTTCATTTAAGATACTTTGATTTATCTTATGCCTTTTCAACATTATTAATAAACAAATAAGTGATTGTAGTAGTTTTCCTTCTGTTTATATGTGTTTTATGCAATGTTGTTTATTTATGTTTATTTTTTGTATTTACAGAAATGAGGTTAATTTTTTGTGTTAATGAAAACCTCCATATGAGGTCTTTTAAACAGGCAGGCAGTTTGATTTCAGTTTCTTTTTGTATTGTTTTCTGCTTAAACCAATTATAGGAAAAAATATTATATTAGATTTTCCTTGTGGACTTTAAGTTTATAAAACAAGAAGAAAAATATGAATATTGATATATAATAATTTTTATGTTGGGGTTCCCTTAGCCATGAATATTGTTTAAAGGAATATGTAAGGGTAAAAAGGTTGAGAAATGCTGATTTATAATATCGAATATTTCATTCAAATCAATATGGAAAAATTATCTTTTTGTTCGACTCACATTAAAAATAATATTTTCAATCCATAGTTACCTGACTTAAAAATTGATTTTTTTTGTACTAGTGTTAAAAATGTTTTTAACACTAGTGTTAAAAATGACAGGAATGCAACAATTGTAACTATATTTATTTATTATCAAAATACACATAACTTAAATATATTTATGATACAAGTGTTAAAAATGTAAAATTATTTTACGAGTAGGAAAGTTTCCGGAACGAGGGCGGCAGCCCGAGTGGAGGAACCTACGAGTAAAATAATGCATTTTTAACACGTACATCATACAACTTTTTTTGTACGACTCCACCTTTCAAAAAGAAAAAATCATTGTTGGAAATAAATATTTGCACAAAATAATCAATTAGTTTTTGGCGGTGAGACGTGAAACAAAAGGTTACTGTTTATTAGTAACGTCAATTTAAATGAAGTGCAGTTTTTATTTTGTATTGATTTGTAAATGAATCAAGCTTTTATAATGGAAAGTGAAAGGCCTGAGGTAGTGCGCCTGGATATTCAAGAAGGTGCTCAACGAGCGAGTCTAGAATTACTACCCGCAAAATCGAGACAGCAGTACAACATCGCCTACAACAAATTTTTAGACTGGTGCACCGTCAAAAAGGTAGCAGGCAAGTTCACAGAAGACATTGTATTGGCATATTTTGAAGAAAAGTCCCACATCTGGAAATCTTCCACTCTTTGGGCTCATTTTTCAATGATAAAGTCATCTCTTCATATTAAACGAAACATCTTGCCACAGTTTTAGTATTAATAACTGTTCAAACTTTACTGTAAATGTTAATGGTGGAAAAATAACTATTTTAACCTTGATTAATAAAGCATATCCCATGACCTGCTCCATTTGTCTCTTATCTGGCCCGGACATTCTCAAACTTGAAGTGTTCACTGTATGGTGCCACTTAATACGTGGAAATAAGTGGGGAATATTTCAAAAAAACATTAATAAACGTTGATATTGGTAACTTGGGCCAAATGGCACATCATTCAATAAATAAACAAATAAATTGCTTCAAAAAAAAGAAAAAACATAAATGGATACTAAAAATTAAATCAAAAGAAATTTCTTTACCAGCATAGGTGATCCGGCAGTACCATGTACACTACCTCCACTGACAGACCGTTGGTGGTTCCTCAGCAGTGTAAGAGAGCGTTGTAAGACACCTCCCCTTACTTTCCCATAAACTGTAAGGTACTCATCACGTCCATTTTCTAATAACCAAGTAGCCATGCGAATGAGATCCGTTTTTATAGTTTCTGGTATGGGCGAAGGAGATGATGGAACATCTTCATTTGATGTATCTATCAATATTTAAAATTGTAACTGTAATATATGCAGCACTTTAAACAATTTAGGTGGAGTGAAGCATTGGAGAGATAATTCATAGAATAAATATGGTGGACAAACATGTAGTTTGATGTAATTTTTAAATTAAAATACAAAATTAATTATTATTTTGACTTTGTACATACGATTTTTATAGTAAATTTAATAAACATTCTGTATCATATCAAACAGAATTCTGTGAGCAAAATTCTGTAAATTCATCCTCTAAAATCTGCAGAATTTTGTTCAGATACTGCATGGTTACAACACGCAAACAAAGAATTTTTAGTGTTTATGAATGATCACAGAGGGCAGAGAGATAAATGTTTTACCCCGTGTTTACGCCGCCGCGCCGATGCTACCCTGTCCACTTAATATAGCTTGCAAACAAAAAACGTACCCAAAAACACAGAAAAATAATACAAGATGCCAACAAATTAACACGATTCATGGTTATGTAAACAAGAAACAATTGAAACCTTGATCAAATTCTACATTATCCACAGTTGCTATTGAATTTAGAGAGATTGTTTGGGTGTGTGGAAGTACCCTAGTGCTACTTGGTACAATTTAAAAAGTAGGGTAATGGAAAACTATCAAAGAGCGAGTTTCTTGTTGATGTTAAGGTTCAATTTAAATAATTCTATTTAAGTTGTGTTATTAGCAGACTAAATTAATGCTATATAATTGTAGTTTCTTTATATTATTATGGAATTATAAAATTTCTATTATGTTTACTGTATTATACATAACATGATTTTACTTATTTTTAATTATATAATTTCCACTTTTTCTTATAAAAGGGAAGTAATATAATATATGTAACATCTTATTGCTAATATAATATGCCGGATATTCAAAATACAGTTTTACACCATTATTTGGTCTTACCTTCATCATTATTCATAAGATTTAATAATGTAACTGGTAGCATCGGTTTATTATGCTTGTCCAAAATGGTTTTAAACTCAGAATTGAGTTTATCACTCCCTTTGTTGAAAAGTGTCGTCTAAAACATCATTAATCCTCAGATAAAAACATATAATTGTATAAAGCACTACTTACCACGTTATCAAGTTCAACACTTTGTGGAATATGTTTTTCGAAGTACTTCTGCGCAATTGCTAAACGATTCAATGACTGCAGATACACATCAAGATCAATCCCGCCATCGCTAACTACCCCAGGGCCCTTCTCGATCACATCTTCCACTGCAGAAGATACTTCATAATAGCTAATCACGTTGTCTAAAGCTTGCAGAGTACGTTCAATATCTGTTGGTTACGTTAAGGCAGCAAATTTAATTGTACACATCATACAGCATTGTAAGGATACTGTGCTGGCATTTTTGCAAATTTTCAGTTTCGTTGTACACAGGCAAAATGGTATCTTCTAATCTTGACAGCCGCTGCTCGAAAGTGTTTAATATCGTGTCAATCCCTTTTGTGATTTGCGCACTTTTACCTATTCTCTCTTTAAGTAGATCTAAATTTGATTGCTCCTAAATGCAGAAATATTAAATTGAAGGGTTAAATTAAGGATTAGTTTTAAAGAAGGGGCGGACTCACTTTTTCTAATTTGCTTTCGATTTCAAGTTTGTGATCTTCGACTAAATTCATGATCGAAACCAATATCTACTTATATTTAAGTATTTTACTATATTAGTAAAAAAAATAAGAAACAAATTAGATTTTTCGTTGTTGTTGTGACATTTATTTTTTAGGTTATACAAGTTCTAGCAAATGTCATTGGTCTCAGACATTTATTATATTGTGTATATTTTATATTCAATTATTTTTACGGAATGGGTCATTTTCTATACTAAAAACAACTGTAAATTAAATGTACCGCGCAACACAACTATAACACAACGCGATAATCATTGATTAATAATATTTTAGCTAGAACATTATACATTTTGATTTACTGTATTTATATACCAAAGAGCTCCAATTCTAAAATATTAAATTAAATTAATTTGTAACAAATTGTACTGAGAAACTTTTGAGAAGATAACAGTTTTTTGGTTGCTTAAGCGATTGCCCGAAGCCATAATCAACATTTCGTCCAAAAAGTGAGCACTCTGCCAACTGAGCTACTACCTTACTATATATTTTATTAATATAGTAATAATAGTTACCTTTATACAATCGAACTTCCAATATAAAGGTGTTTAGGGACTGTAAATATAGAAAATTCGATATACATATATGGAACAGCAAAATTTATCTCGGCCCTGCAGTCTCTCAAAGCTACTAATCCGGACAACGGTTGGTTATGGTCGTAAGTAGAATTTACTTCCGGTAATGAATTGTGATATTTTTTATTACACCTCCATCCATTGGTTGCAACTTTGACACCATACGAGGTGTGTAAATTATGCAATGAGACTGATTTTTTCAATTTTTGTTTCGAATGAAATTATAATTGTCTCCTTCAAAGTAACTGCCTTGGGAAGCTACACAGCGCTGGAGACGGTTTTTCTACTGCTCATAGCAGTGCTGGAACTCGAATACTAGAATAGCCATTAGCTAGCCGGTTACAGCTGTTTGAATATTTTTTTTTCCAGTGTCCCAAAATGATGTCCGTTGAGGTAATTTGCAGAGGAATGTTCTTCCTGGCCAAAAAATCGTTTATTGAAACTGCTATGTGACAAGGCGTAATATCGTGATGCAACACCCAGTTGTTCTTGATGTTTGATCTCACACGCATGACCCTTTTTTGAAGTCTTTCAAGAACCTCTCTGTGAAAGTGTTCATTAACCATTTGGCCTTGAAGCACAAACTATTTGTGAACGATTCCCTGGCTATTAAAAAAAACAAATCAGCACACGTTTCATCTTCAACTTGCCCATTCTTGCTTTCTTTGGCGTTGGAGAGGTTGAAGTGTGCCATTCCATCCTCTGGCGCTTGGTTTCCGGGTCATACTCAAACACCCAAGACTCGTCACCAGTAATGACCCGTTCCAAACAATGGGAATCATTTTCAATAGGTTCCAAAAATCAATGCATCTTTCCCTCCTGATGTCCTTTTGGTGCTGCAGAAGGTTTATCGGAACCATTTTTGCACAGATTTTTCTCATCCCCAATTCAATGGTTAAAATCTGATGAACGGTGATGTGAGTCAAATTGAACTCTTCCTCGATCATTCCTGATTGTGAACCGACGATCTGAACGCACAAGATCCCAGAGTCTGTTGACATTTTCATCGGTTCTTGAACATGAACGCCTTCCACTGCGAGGTTCATCTGCAATCGACTCTCTTCCTTCTGAAAATGCCTTAAACCACCGAAAAACCTGGGCCCTTGACAAAACGCTGTCTCCGTAGACCTGCCGAAGTTTTGCAAAAGTTTCCGTTGTACTGTGCCCAAGTCTGAAGCAAAACCTGATAGCACACCGTTGCTCGTAATTGATGTCACTCATTTTCAGAACGCACTAGAAAAAACTGTTTTACGAAAAAAAAACGCTATGGACAACCAAATGACTCTAGCGAGTTCAAATTCGTACTGGAGGCGTGTCACATGTTCACCTGCAGTCCCTTCCACTTCAACTCCTTTTTCTCTTTCCAGCGACTGCATTTGTTGTAGTTACGATAAAAAGTGCAAACATTTTTTAAACCGTTGACGTTTAAGTCCTGAAGATCTTCTAGCTCCGTCTATCGCACGCTGTGCGACAAAAGTAGCGGGACCCGACTGCGGATTTACTTTTATAATCTTTTCAGACGCACAACGTAGAGAAAATTGGCCCAGATGGGTACTTGCATGAGTGCGATGGGTATAGAGTTTGCAGTTGTTTTCTTAAGTAAAGCGCTAAGCGGGTAAGCTTCAATACTCGTGGCGGCTACTATACCCTAGTACTGGTTTCTAAATATTTTAGAAAACGATTTCAGTTAAATATTTTTTACTGCTGTGTTTCTGAGTGGTAAATTATGCATAATAATTTGATTAAAAATGCTGAAGTATGCAGAATTCTTAAAAATATGCATAAAATTCCAAAAAATGCAAAATATGCATTTTATAATTAGCGTCAATCAACTTTAATTAACGTAACTCGCGCAGAACCAAAAGCATTTTGATGACATATCACTATTAAAGGATATGCATTTTGCATAAAATCCGAGCCTTAGTTATTACTGCCAGAGCAGGTGCCACGCGGTATTAGAATTTAATAAATTTAAGTTAAGTGAAAGGAGACAATAACGATTTTCATTAAAATATTGTTAAATTTCTTCTTTAAACGTACCTTTGTTGTAATTTTCATGTTCATTACTAAACAGACATTACATTTTGTTGTTTTGGTACTTTTTTTATTATAAATGCAATTGGTGCTGCCTTTAAGTGTCTTAGATTGCAATATCCTTATTCATTTTTGAGTAGATTATCTTCGTACTTGGTACGATTTTTGCACAAACAATAGTCAAACTGCTCCAACCGACCAGTTGCTCTAAACGACCATGTTTTCTAGGAACCAAAAATTTGTAAAGTATTTAATAATGCATTAGGACTCCACCAAAAAGACTTTCCTTTGACGCAATCGGGACCGGAAATATAAGCTTAAAGTGACCATTTGTAATTTCGAAAATTTCTTCTTATTATCTTATCTGACTACTTTTGCTCATTATTTAAGTAATAGCATCTTTTGTGTGATTTTATGACCTGTTAAATTACAAATACATTGGAAGATTTTTAAGGTTTAAAATGATAATTTTCAACAATTCAATGAAAAAGTTAATTTACAGAACAGAAATGTACTGCTGTTTCTGGACAACGCCTCGTGTTATCTCACAAATTAAAATTTGACGAATGTTAAGTAGGTGTTCCTGCCCGCTAACACGTCTAGCAACCCTTGGAGCAAGGAATTATCCAAACGTTTAAACTTCTTTATCGTTGACGAATTCTGTCATCCTAGTAACAAGAATGGATGAAGCCAATGATGTTTGTGACCTCGCAAAAAATCTCCATTTCTGACACAGTGTAACGCCTAGTCGAATCGACGGCGATAATTCTAATATCCTAAAAAAAAGCAAAACAACCGAACCTACTATTTGCGATGCAAGGTCCAAGTATCCAGGACAAGGGTCGACCAGCTACAGTCGAAGAAGGGAGGGGGTTTAATAAGCCTAGGCGCCACCTATTTAAAATATCCTTCGTCCTTGAAAATAACACGAGGTAAACAGGAACCTTCCTGGAGGTCGGACTTACCTTGCTTCGGTAATTGCTCAATTTGTCCCCAAAATAAATTAGGTTAAACCAAGACACAATAAAACACAACAATAAATTACAAATCTTCCAATTATCTAAAGATTCACCTTAAATCTTCATAACACCACCAATTGGAATTAAAAATATGTCTTCAATATGATATGTTTATAGGTATATAACAATGTTTAAACAATTATGGCTAACAGTACCGGTAAACAAATAATAAACCAAAAATTCTTTAATATATCGGGAACGCATTAATGCGAAAAGATTATCAGACTGATATTCACGACTAAACCCGCTAAGTATTTTTAGATTCTTCGAGGCCTCGCGAATTAAATACCCAGATAAATAATTACCGAAAGAATGGTAATGGTGTCGGCTATCTATTAATCAAGAATTAAACATCCGCACTATTCTCCCTTTCTCACTGAATTTCAAACAATAAAAGCAAATTTAATTATAATGTTGACCATTTAACAAACTAATTCCAAATTCAACGAAAATTATACCCAATTTATACAAAATACAAAGTCAATGAAGGTTAAGCATTCACTAATTAAGAGTACTTAGTCTTATTACCAATTTAAGTGTACAATTACAAGTTTTATTATGATTATTTGCTGTTAAACTAAAATTTTTCCGGAACCCCTCGTATCCTCGAAATTATATTTGAAAATTGAATGTTAAAAGGATTGACACACCTGGAATTTCGTATCTCGATGTCACACCTGTTGTACGGTTTCGCTGCACGGCCGATAACTCCGCTTGTCTCGAACCCACATGATCTCTTCGATGTTTCACAAATGACTGTTAAATTCGTTAATTCAAGCTTCAGCCAATTCCGCCTAAATAATTACAATAGTCTTAGAAATGAAAGAGAAATTTGGATTTTCAATGCTTACCAAAAGATGTTATATGGCGATAAGAACTCTCTCAAAATAAATGCACTCAAATTGGGATCAACTCCCGGGAAATCACATCAAACTAACGATGCCTAAAACTTCCCAAATGTGTCTTGAAAATTCAAATTGGAAAACTTTCCAAGTCTTAAAACGACTTCTAAAATTAACTCAAAACACATGCACGTTCTATCTAGGAGAACTCGTATAGAAAATCCCAAATTCACCATTTCCTGAATCGGAAATACACGACTGGATGACACGAAACTTCTACAAGGCCAAAACTGAATTAGTCAAAAATATACATATGCAAACCAAAATGCTGTATAGAAAATTTAAATGCCAAACAACCAGGCGTGAGAAATCGTACGTTACAACAGTAGTAACAGTTTTGTCCAATGTTCGGTCACAAACAATTAAAAAGTGTTTTAGAGCAAATGGAATAGATGACTGTAAATGGAGAACTGGATAGTGGCGATGTTGAAAAGGAATTAGAAGAACTGGGAAATCTGGTGAATGTGGAAATGAATACAAACGCGTACGAAGATATTCCATCATTTTGAGGAACTCGGCGACAATGGGAAAACGAACTTTTGAAAACTGCACTACGGCCGCCTCTCTCCCACGGAGGATTGATCACTATGGGAGAGTAGATCAACAAACCCCCCTTATGGGGCATGTCCTTGCCCAACAATAGGATGTTGCGGGCTAATAAAGAAAAGGAAAGTGAGGAGATGCTCAAGGCAATGGCGACAATGGTGACATTGAAGACGAAAAAGTCTTGTAAGCATCAATTCCCATTACAGTTTTTAAATTCTTTAGCTGGACTCAACAATTTGTGTTATGTGAGGTAGAAACGTTTGAAAAAGAAATTGTATCTAAAGAGGGCGCCAACTTTTAGTTACACTTTTAATTATATTTAATGAGACTAGAGGGCAAAAAAATGAACCTACAGGCGGCAAAATTGTAAATCCGCCATTGACTAAGCTATAATAAAATACAAGCAATTCTTAAAATGTCATTTCAAGTTTTATTATGTGCCACATTATCATACAAAAAGGATATACATAACCTACCATCTAAAATATTGCTAGGAAGCTACAAATAATAACATAAATAAATTCATAAATTGCAATATAGGATGAGGAAAATATGAGTTAACACAATTTCTTAGGAGCTAAGATTTATAAAATGGTACATATTATATAATCCTAGAAGTTACCTCTGTATAGGTATCATACGAGCAGCTAACACTTTGCTTACAATATAAAAATGCATTGTCTGGTATTGCGGACTTCCCAAGTACATATTCTATTATATATAACACATTAATACAACACCTATACATTTACATATTATGTTATGGACTGCTAATCACTCACTATCAGATTAAAAGTTTAAAGCACGTCATTTATTTTAACAGAAAAGAATCCGTTCGAAAGCGCCAAGGATTATAAAAGTCGCGCGGAGTCAAAATTTGACACAATCGTCCCTGAGGTTTGGCCAAAGATTCGACATTTTATCATCCTTGATTCTGGATAGAAAAGTCTGATGATATCAATACTATATTGTAATAAGCAGTCGTTATTTACATTGTAAAAGTACAAAAACGTATAAAACATTATAAACATGTAAAAGTTTTAAAAAGTTTCTCAGCCTTTCTGTCAATTTTGGTGCGTACGCATCTTCTATCAAAGTTTTGATGTAGACAACAAAATTATAAAGGCATTAGTTGTTATTTCAGGGATGTCCAAACAGAATCATTAAAACATGTTAACCCTGCAAATCTAAGTCATTAAAACAAGGCCGTTTTTTGGCAGTATTGATCCAGTATGGCTTTAAATATGTTGCCCTGTATTTAAGCAGGTTAAACACCTTGATAAATGAGTTAATACTTGTAAAAGTATGCACAATTATGAAGAAAGGGGTTCAGAATTAATAAGTGGGCTTTATTAAACAGCCAAACCATACAAAAGAATCAACAAAAAGAAACCTTAAAACTAATTTAGAGCAGCATCACAATAATATGTCTCATAACTAATAGGAAAGCAACCAAATATAATATAAATAAAGTCATAAATACATGCGATATAATAAAAGTAAGCGAGTACCTACAATAAATAATAATTTAACCTCTTTCAAAAACTCAAATGCGCAACTTAAATAAATATAATATTCATGATAAAACAAAGTCCTTTAGTATTCCCATTGAGTCGCAGCCTCGAAGGAGGACTCCCCAAGGCGGAATGATCCATTTTTGCTCGCAGTCAGATAGCTTCCACTTACCGATTTAATGCTAAGACGGGTGGGTTCCCTCAGCTCCAAGTAGAACCCTTCGGGAGTATCCGAATCCGCCGTTATACCTTCACTATCACAGTGCCAATATTTTCCATTTTGTCCTGCGAAAATAGTCAATATAGAGCTACCATTTAAACTTCTTACTTTAGCTTACCTTTGAAGTAAATTACGCCCTTTTCCGCCCGTTCAACTTGAATAGTTTCGTAGGTAGCCTTGTTGCACTCCAGTTTGGGACTGCTGGACGACTTGTATCCTACAAAGCCTTGCTCTGACTTAAGTACCAGAATGGGTCGATTGATAAGGTAGAAGAAGTACTTGCAGTTCTCGTCAATGGAGTCAGCAGTGGCATAAAGATGGCCCGAGCGTTTTGTGATCACATACCTGCCATTATTGGCGCGGAATGCAACTGACCCATCCCCTTGCCAGATTAAGTCAAACAAAGCGTTGGATGATCTGGAAAAATTATAGAACTTAAATACGCTAACTCTAAAGTGTTCGTACTTGGAGTCAAGGGATATCTCACTGGAGGCAATGCGTGCCATATTTTCGACAATCAATCCGTAATAGCACAGCAATCACGGCAATCATTTGGTTATAGCTTAGCAATGATGGCTATAAATCAGCAATATGTCGTCAATATTTTGGAAATCACGGCTAGAACCTGTAATCACCGCAATAACTCGGCATTCACGACAATAATTCGATAATCATCGCTCAGCAATTAATCGGCTTTAACTATATATAAGTAGGTATTCACGGCAATAAGTCGACAATCACTGTCTGATTCAGCTAGAATTCAGGAATAAGTCAGCATTTACCGAAATCAGTTAAAGTATAGGGCAATAGGTTGACAATCACGGATACAACTCAAAATTACCGCTATAACTTGTTAATATCAGCAATTACGGCTATAAGTCTACAATCACAGCAATATTTCTGCAATAACTCGGTGATACGACCATCACTAGCTAACAGCTCGGTAATAACGGCAAAAATTCTACAATGATGGTTAGAACTAAGTAATCACGACTATAACTTGCTAATCACGACAATAACTCGGTATTCACGGCTGTAATTCGACAATCGCCGCTATAACTCAGCAATAAATCGGCATTAACAGAAACACGTTGATATTCACGGCAATCACTGCCTGATTCGGCATTCACAGCTAAAACCATTGAGTAAAGAAATTAATTTCTTACTCAATGATTTACGGCAATAAGTCTAATAGCCTAAGAAAGAAGAGAAGTCTAAATTTAGGGCCAGAGGTAGACAATCACGGCTATAACTCGACAATTACTGTTATAACTACTTATTCACGGTCATAACTCGTTAATATCGCAAAATGCGGCTAGTAGTCGATAATCACAACAATATTTCGGCAATAACTAGATGATCACGATCGTCACTAGCTAAGAGCTCAATAATTACGGCAATATCTAGACATTCACGACTATAACTCGACAGTCAGGACTATACCTCAGCAATAGGGATAACGAAAATAAGTCAGTATTGACACCAATAAGTCGGCAATAACTGTCTAATTCGTATTTCTCAGCTAGAACTTACAAATACGTCAGCATTTACGGAAATAAGTCAAAACTTAGGGCAATAGGTAGACAACAAATTGCTAATCACGGCAATAACTCGACATTCGCGGTAATAACTCAACAACGACGACTAAAACTCAGCAAAGTCGGAATTAACGGAAATAATTCGATAATGCCAAATATAACTAGGTAATGACGGCTATTACTTGTTAATCACAGCAATACCTAGACATTAGCGGTTATAACTCGTCAGGTACGACTAAAACTCAGCAATAAGTCGGGATTAACGAAAATAAGTCAGTATTGAAACCAGTAAATTGGCAATCACTGCCCAATTCGTGATTCACAGCTAGAATTTAGGAATAAGTCATCTTTTACGGTAATAAGTCAAAATTTAGGACACTAGTAGACAATCACAGCTATAACTCGACAATTACTGTAATAACTAGGTATTCACGGCCATAACTCGGTTAATATGGCTAAATGCGGCTAGAAGTCGGCAATCACAGCAATATTTCGGCAATAACTCGGTGATTATGACCATCACTAGCTAACAGTTCAGTAATCCCGGAAATAATTCGACAATGACAAATATAACTAGGTAATCACGGCTATTACTCGTTAATCACAGCAATACCTAGACATTAGCGGTTATAACTCGTTAGGTACGACTAAAACTCAGCAATAAGTCGAGATTAACGAAAATAAGTCAGTATTGACACCAGTAAGTTGGCAATCACTACCCAATTCGTGATTCGCAGTTAGAATTTAGGAATAAGTCATCTTTTAGGGTAATAAGTCAAAATTTAGGACGCTAGTAGACAATCACAGCTATAACTCGACAATTACTGTAATAACTAGATATTCACGGCCATAACTCGGTTAATATCGCTAAATGCGGCTAGAAGTCGGCAATCACAGCAATATTTCGGCAATAACTCGGTGATTATGACCATCACTAGCTAACAGTTCAGTAATCCCGGAAATAATTCGACAATGACAAATATAACTAGGTAATCACGGCTATTACTCGTTAATCACAGCAATACCTAGACATTAGCGGTTATAACTCGTCAAGTACGACTAAAACTTAGCAATAAGTCGGGATTAACGAAAATAAGTCAGTATTGATACCAGTAAGTTAGCAATCACTACCCAATTCGTGATTCGCAGTTAGAATTTAGGAATAAGTCATCTTTTAGGGTAATAAGTCAAAATTTAGGACGCTAGTAGACAATCACAGCTAATAAACTCGACAATTACTGTAATAACAGATATTCACGGCATAACTCGGTTAATATGCTAAATAGCGGCTAGAAGTCGGCAATCACAGCAATATTATCGGCAATAACTTCGGTGATTATGACCATCACTAGCTACACAGTTCAGTAATCCGGAAATAATTGACAAATGACAAATATAACAGGTAAATCACGGCTATTACTCGTTAAATCACAGCAATACCTAGACATTAGCGAAGGTATAACTCGTCGGTACGACTAAAACTCAGCAATAAGTCGAGATTAACGAAAATAAGTCAGTATTGACACCAGTAAGTTGGCAATCACTACCCAATTCGTGATTCGCAGTTAGAATTTAGGAATAAGTCATCTTTTAGGGTAATAAGTCAAAATTTAGGACGCTAGTAGACAATCACAGCAATATTTCGGCAATAACTCGGTGATTATGACCATCACTAGCTAACAGTTCAGTAATCCCGGAAATAATTCGACAATGACAAATATAACTAGGTAATCACGGCTATTACTCGTTAATCACAGCAATACCTAGACATTAGCGGTTATAACTCGTTCGGTACGACTAAAACTCAGCAATAAGTCGAGATTAACGAAAATAAGTCAGTATTGACACCAGTAAGGTTGCAATCACTACCCAAAATTCGTGATTTCGCAGTTTAGAATTTAGGAAAGTCATCTTTAGGGTATAAGTCAAAATTTAAGACGCTAGTAAGACAATCACAGCTATCTCGCAATTACGTGTAATAACTAGATATTCACGGCCATAAAACTCGGTTAATATCGCTAAAATGCGGCTAGAAAGTTCGGCAATCAACAGCAATATTTCTGGCCAATATCGGTGATTATGACCAATCACTAGCTAACCAGTTCAGTACCCGGAAATATGTCGACAATAGAAAATATAACTAGGTAATCCACGGCTATTATCGCTTAATTTCACAAGCAATACCGATAGACATTAGCGGTATAACTCGTTCGGTACGACTAAAACTCGCAATAAGTCGAAGATTAACGAAAATAAGTCACGTATTGACCACAGTAAAGTTGGCAATCACTACCCCAATTCGTGATTCGCATTAGAAATTAGGAAATAAGTCATCTTTTTAAGGGTAATAAGATCAAAATTTAGTGACGCAGTAGACAATCACGATATAGACTCGAGACAATTACTGTTAATAACTAGATATCCACGGCCATAACTTCGGTTAATATACGCTAAATGCGGCTAGAAGTCGGCAATCACAGCAATATTTCGGCAATAACTCGGTGATTATGACCATCACTAGCTAACAGTTCAGTAATCCCGGAAATAATTCGACAATGACAAATATAACTAGGTAATCACGGCTATTACTCGTTAATCACAGCAATACCTAGACATTAGCGGTTATAACTCGTCAAGTACGACTAAAACTTAGCAATAAGTCGGGATTAACGAAAATAAGTCAGTATTGATACCAGTAAGTTAGCAATCACTACCCAATTCGTGATTCGCAGTTAGAATTTAGGAATAAGTCATCTTTTAGGGTAATAAGTCAAAATTTAGGACGCTAGTAGACAATCACAGCTATAACTCGACAATTACTGTAATAACTAGATATTCACGGCCATAACTCGGTTAATATCGCTAAATGCGGCTAGAAGTCGGCAATCACAGCAATATTTCGGCAATAACTCGGTGATTATGACCATCACTAGCTAACAGTTCAGTAATCCCGGAAATAATTCGACAATGACAAATATAACTAGGTAATCACGGCTATTACTCGTTAATCACAGCAATACCTAGACATTAGCGGTTATAACTCGTTCGGTACGACTAAAACTCAGCAATAAGTCGAGATTAACGAAAATAAGTCAGTATTGACACCAGTAAGTTGGCAATCACTACCCAATTCGTGATTCGCAGTTAGAATTTAGGAATAAGTCATCTTTTAGGGTAATAAGTCAAAATTTAGGACGCTAGTAGACAATCACAGCTATAACTCGACAATTACTGTAATAACTAGATATTCACGGCCATAACTCGGTTAATATGGCTAAATGCGGCTAGAAGTCGGCAATCACAGCAATATTTCGGCAATAACTCGGTGATTATGACCATCACTAGCTAACAGTTCAGTAATCCCGGAAATAATTCGACAATGACAAATATAACTAGGTAATCACGGCTATTACTCGTTAATCACAGCAATACCTAGACATTAGCGGTTATAACTCGTCAGGTACGACTAAAACTCAGCAATAAGTCGGGATTAACGAAAATAAGTCAGTATTGACACCAGCAAGTTGGCAATCACTGCCCAATTCGTGATTCACAGCTAGAATTTAGGAATAAGTCATCTTTTACGGTAATAAGTCAAAATTTAGGACACTAGTAGACAATCACAGCTATAACTCGACAATTACTGTAATAACTAGGTATTCACGGCCATAACTCGGTTAATATGGCTAAATGCGGCTAGAAGTCGGCAATCACAGCAATATTTCGGCAATAACTCGGTGATTATGACCATCACTAGCTAACAGTTCAGTAATCCCGGAAATAATTCGACAATGACAAATATAACTAGGTAATCACGGCTATTACTCGTTAATCACAGCAATACCTAGACATTAGCGGTTATAACTCGTCAGGTACGACTAAAACTCAGCAATAAGTCGAGATTAACGAAAATAAGTCAGTATTGACACCAGTAAGTTGGCAATCACTACCCAATTCGTGATTCGCAGTTAGAATTTAGGAATAAGTCATCTTTTAGGGTAATAAGTCAAAATTTAGGACGCTAGTAGACAATCACAGCTATAACTCGACAATTACTGTAATAACTAGATATTCACGGCCATAACTCGGTTAATATCGCTAAATGCGGCTAGAAGTCGGCAATCACAGCAATATTTCGGCAATAACTCGGTGATTATGACCATCACTAGCTAACAGTTCAGTAATCCCGGAAATAATTCGACAATGACAAATATAACTAGGTAATCACGGCTATTACTCGTTAATCACAGCAATACCTAGACATTAGCGGTTATAACTCGTCAAGTACGACTAAAACTTAGCAATAAGTCGGGATTAACGAAAATAAGTCAGTATTGATACCAGTAAGTTAGCAATCACTGCCCAATTCGTGATTCACAGCTAGAATAAGTCATCTTTTACGGTAATAAGTCAAAATTTAGGACACTAGTAGACAATCACAGCTATAACTCGACAATTACTGTTATAACTAGGTATTCACGGCCATAACTCGTTAATATCGCTAAATGCGGCTAGAAGTCGGCAATCACGGTAATATTTCAGCAATAACTCGGTGATTATGACCATCACTAGCTAACAACTCGGTAATAATGGCAAGAATTCAATGACGAGCAAAATTAGGTAATTGCGGCTATAACTAGCTAAATACGGCAATAACTCGACATTCCCGGCTATTACTCTACAATCACGTCTAAAACTCAGCAATAAGTTGAGACTTCATGAAAATAAGTCGATGTTTACAGCAAGCAGACGACATTCGTGTAAGTAAGTCGTTATTCACGGCAATAGCTGAGCAATATCTCAGTAAGGATCTCGCTTGGGGCTTTGAGACTCATAGGGGCTTCAAAATATAAAAAATTTATTTTATTGCGGAAGTTTAAGTAATTTTTCGAGTAAACGCCGTTGAGAAATTTTATTCAAGTAAACTTTCAATATTTCAACGTTTACATGGGAACATTTTAAGTTCATCCGAATTTGTCATGTGTATAAAAAATAACAGTAATAAAACATTATTTTAGTGGGTTTTAATACTCATTAATCTTGCCTAAAAAGGTTTTATAAGCTAAGGATAGGGTACCTGGATTGCGGGGTTCTCATAAACGAATCATATTTTATTGAACATGGTTACAACTTTATTTAAACAAAGATTTTAATTGTATCGCGTTTTAAAATGATTGCTACTATATATAAAATACAGCCCATACTTTAATTAAATTTATAAAATAACACTAGGTTCTTCTCATTGTAATATTTAAAGAAATTAGGTAATTTTGTCTATTTTTAGATATCACGCAGGATTCCTTAAATACGATTCCATGTTTGTTTTTCAACCACTTCAAAAAGTATTTTTCTCAATCTTTTCTGCAATACCGCATTATTTATATAAACTTATAAACCCAGTGAGATACCCCCTGGACAGAGATAATTCAAATATATTTCTTGATAGGTTTAAATGATAGTTTACCTTTTATCTCCAACAGCTTGAATACCACCTCCAGTTTCAAGAGTCCAATATCGGTCTTGCATCGTGCGGATGTACCACCTCTTAGTGCTCCAGTCGAATTCCAGTTGGAATGTTTCATGATCGGAAATTTCGTCTTGATTTGCAGTCACGTCCACACCTAGAAAAAAAGTATTGGTTGCAAAAAATGTTGATGCTTGTATATAGTAAATTTTAATTCAAAGTATCTGTCAAAGCAACATTTATCTGGATCGCCTGGTGAAATCAGTTTAAAAGAGCTATATTGGAATTCAATAAGTTAAAGTTAGGTTAAGTTAGAGCAAATGACACGGGTTGTCGGACGTCTTGGTGAAGATTTTTCTCTTGCGAAAAGAAAGAAAAAGACAGACTGTTAGCTTAGATTATTCTATATTAGGTTATATCTTCTAGAATAACTTAGAGAAGAATTTAAGTTAGATTATGTTAAGAGTAAGTAGATTAGCCTGTAGTACGTTTTATGTAGCTGGCGTCACGCCCTAGTTTGCTGTACAAACAGAAACTGTTCAGTTTTCAATCTCGTCTAGTCTTCTCACTCTGTCTATTGTTGAATGAATATTAAGTAAGGCGGAGTGAGTAGAACCGAGAGAGTAGAAAAACGAATACGTCGACACACACATGTGGTGTATAGTTGGGAATATAGAATACAAAGGGTTTGAGGTTATGTTTCCACTGTATACTGACCAAAGAAAATTTTTGATATTTGTTGATTCAAGTTAACAACCTGTCCAATGTGACACATTGTCAATGTTGCCATTGGCAATTAGTGTTAAAAATTTTGAAAAAAAATAATTTGTCGATTAAATCAAATATCTTTTTTTAACTACTACGGCTGATTATATACATGGCATACTTGATGTTTTTCAAATCTAACAGGATTATCATAGGAATAACTATTTTATGTGTAACAATTTGTAAAAAAAATTCAACTCAACAAATGACCTTACATTTATTGTAGTGTCATAGCACATTTGATTAAAATATCGTTTACTGATTAGCAGGATGTAACGTAAGAAAATATGTAGATATTAATTTTTTAAGCGTCATCGGTGTTAGATATTTATCATACTGTTTCTTTATTATACACAGTTATGTCTAACATTTCGAATATTTATATAGTCAGTATTCTAAATTTGGATTCAAAATTGCCAACTTTGAGCTCTTACACAAATTACATTAATTATGTATTGTACATATATTGTATTTATCTATACATACTATAGAAGTGACGTTGATGAACGTTTACTTCGAATGTCACTTCTATACCTTCAAATATACATAGAGCTTGTTGAAAAAATTGTAAAAGATATATTAAATGATAGGTAATTCTGTTAGGCAACGGTTTTTGCCTGCTGTGAGTATTACTTGAATGTGCGCTCAACAGATAAATATTTGCTAAAATATACGTAACTTCTATCGGCTCTATAACAGCTGGGAAGAATGGTAAAAGTTTGAAGGAAAGGCCGTGTGGCGGAGTCTTGAGAGGGGTCAGCGGAGCAGTCTACGTGGGGCCATGGTTGCTAACTAGGCGTATCTTGCATATCTTTGGCGTAATAACTAATTAATAGCGTTTGCGAACCTACTAACTGATTGCGATGCGATTATGCTCTAAGCTGAGGCAAGGTGCGAATTTAGTGTTACCACGTATGCGATTATATATAAAGATAGGCTGCAATGGCAATGTCAGCGGATATAAGCAGTGGCTTCCCTGGCTAGCTTATGGTTTATATCCGACGAAGTGTTATATGTGTTTACTCGAATGGTTAAGTATTATCTACTTGGTATTATATATGGTTTACAAGCTTTGGGTCCTATTGTGGTTGTTATACGAGATTGGTGTGTCTATGTAAGTAGTTGTTGGCAACAGTAGCGTAGTGAATATCAGTAGCTACATGAGTAGATAATGTGTGTGGCATGATTAATCATTATTCCCCCAGCGATCATTCAGGAGGTAGTCAGTTGGCAGAGGTTACTCCGAAAATGTGCCTACGTCGAATTACTAATATTATGAATGCAACAATAATGCCATGATGGCTATTCTACGATTACGAATGACTGCGACCACAGCAGTTAACTAGCAGATGAGCCTATTCGAGTACCAATCCAGGGGCAGGGGGCTGGAGGACCCCCGGTGAGTAAAACTGACCAATATTTATTGTGTTTTATTATTTGTTACATGCCCCGTCCCTGTCGCCGCCAGTGAGTTCCGATCGCATCCGTTGTTTGTTTAGCCAAGAACTGCATAAATGAAATGCAGATGCGCTGCAACTGTATTTGGATTTGAAATTAAGTAGTTTTTATTCGCCCCCCCCGTAAGGTCGACCCTAACAATTCATAAATTGAAAAACTTTAAATCAACTTTTTTTATTAATTTACTTATGTTCATTCAAGCTTTTTCAGTTTCTAAGACACGTTTACCCGAATACCGTGAATTATTCGAAATACACACAAACCGTTGAGGCTCAGAGCACAAAGCTTTCAAAGGAGGTAAAAAACAGCAACATTCCGCGGAGTATCACGACAACGCAATCAATTCCACACCTGTGCAAGATTTACACGGATTTTGTTGACCTTTGGCATATTTATCTTTCGCTGTCATTGGCCTTAGATCGGAAAGGACGCTCGCTAAGTCAGTTGTTACATTGGCACGTTCAGTTATGCCATCCAGACGGTAAATTAATTTCGGTAAAAATGAGCCAACTGGTGGATTAATGACCAATACGGCTTTTGGCGAAATGCAAAGGAAATGCCGCTGCGGCCTTAATAATCATAATTAATAATGCTTCATCGCGTACGGGTTAGCAAGTAAACAATGAAGTTGACCGGTCTTTGAACTAATGCACGAATCCACCTCTTTCTGATTTAATATAGACCAGTTCGTATAAATAATAATGTTCATTTGTTGGATACAACCGAAGAGAGCAACATTGAAAACAAGTGGAATAAGTTTATTTTCACACCTTTTCATTTAATCATTTTAAATACCCTATTACTTTCCCATACCTTATAGGTATAGGGTAAGTATTGAATTCATGAAAATTTTCGAAATCGAGATTTTAACGGAAATATCCGTTTTGGGTATCTAGGAACCCAAAAAGTGGTTTTAAAAAAATGTCTGTCTGTGGGTGGGTATATGACGCTCCTACAGCCGAAAGTATTGCTCCGATTTTGATGCGCTTTGGAATGCGGGAGTGTATCGAAAATTCATCGAAAAAATAAGCTTTTCAAAAAAATCCGAAACCGGAAGCGGAAGTTACGCATGTTTTTTTGGTATCACTTTTTTCGTGTTTACAATTTTGAAACTTTTATCGCGGATAACGATAGAGGGTCATAAGACAAATCTGTTAGTTTTTAGCCGAACTCGCTAGCTTTAAAATGAAGGGCGCTATGATTTTTTGAAAATTTTGAGTTTAACGCCTAATTACTCGAAAATGGATGAATCGATTCAAATGATTTTTATTTTCTGAATAGTATATGAAGGGTAAAATGAGGTGATATAAAAAGTTTTTTGAAAAATTATAAGGGGCCTAAATTACGAATTTTCAAAATTTTGGAAATTTTCAAAAAATTATTTCTCAAAAACTGCTCCAAGGAATTTATAGGGAGCATATGAATATGCAAAGAAATATTACACTCGTGGATATATGTAAGCGCACCGGCCCCCTCCACCCTCTTTTTTAGAAAAATATTTTTTTTATTGTAACGGTTGTTATTTGTTTGCGTCAAAGAATCTTTTTCCGCGAAAATAAAAAAATCGATTTTTTATGCCCTACAAAATATAATTTCCAGGGACGGCCTAGCGGTACGGACAGCCCCGCGCACTTTGGTTCAGAACCATTGCCATACTGTCGCGCTACATTCATTTCTTTAACCGGTATTACAACAACAAGTTATAAATTATTTATCAAAATTTTGTATTTAATACTTAATTTGATATTTAAAAATAAAAGTAGCATCTGTAAACATAATCCTTCTTTTGCGTACTTGTTTCGAATGCGCTTTTCAACTTGGGGAGCAAGAAATTAAACAATTCCACAAATGCATGTATTTTTCCTATGGAAAGTATTCAAAGTCAGCGCCCTGTATATGGTAAGCTTTAAAAATGTCGACATGTGAGGTATTGTTCGCCGTAAAAAGAAAACTAAACCTCGTTGAATTTTTATATATAAACTTAAATAGCGAGTTCTGTTTGAAATATCCGTTTTGGGTCTCTAGGAATCCAAAAAAGTGGTTTTTAAAAAATGTCGGTCTGTTATAAAATCACAGCAAACTCAATTTGCAGTCACAATATCACGTATATAGTAGAGAATGAAGTATGCCTGGTTGCATATTAAAAGGAAATTAAGGGGCACCGCAGATATTTGGCGGGACTTCTTACAAGCCTTGTAAGTCTATTCGTTACGAAGCAAGGTTTTAGGATAGCGCTTGAACAACCGTTTTGAGGAAAATAACTCTACTGTTGAATAAAGATGATATGAACAGTTTCCAGTATGGGAAAGTCCAGGGAGGCAGTCGCGTCCACTTATTTATATCTACGAGGGCAGTATAGATTTGACCTGGACTTTTTTATATAGGAGTAACAGTAACAACACAAAGTTATTGAAAAAAAAGTTATTTTTAAAATAATGAACTTGCTTTAATATACACTTATGCCATCGGTCGGGCAACTTCCGAATACCGTCAGAGAAAAAGTTTTTTGGTTGCCTGCGAAGCCAAATTTGCACCGCTTTCATCACCTCGTCATCCGACTTGAATTTCTTGCCTCCCATGTACTCTTTAAGGGGTCCAGAAAGATGAAAGTCGCAGGGCGATAAGTCGGGACTGTAAGGTGGGTGAGGCAGTATTTTCTATCGAAATTTATCAAGGGTTTCTTGGATTACGCGGGAAACATGTGGACGTGCATTACCGTGGAGAAGAATGAGGTCTTTATTCAATAGTCCACGTCGTTTGGTTCTCACAAATTCTCTGACTCTTAAAAGAAGTTGACTGTAATATTGTGCATTTATAGTCTCCCGGTCAACTAGGAAATCTACCAGAGTTGGACCGTGAATATCCCAGAATACAGTAGCCATTACTTTGGCTGCTGACGGTACAGTTTTGAATTTATTTGGCGGCGGAGAATTTGAGTGACGCTATTCCATGCTAGCTTGTTTACTTTCTGGGATGTAATGGTGTAATCAAGATTCGTCTACGGTAATGATTCGTTCCAAAAAATTGTCTCCTTGAATTTGAAACCGCTGAAGAAGTTCTTGGGAAATTTCAACCCGTTTCTGCCTTTGTTCATCAGACAGGTCCTTTGGAACCCATCGAGCACTAAGTTTCTTAAATTTAAGCTTTTGGTGAATGATAACCTGAACGCTGTGAACACTAATCTTCGCTATTTCGTCCAATTCGCGAATTGTTATCCGCCTGTTTCCCCGAATAAGCTCATCAACACGTCGAACATTTAATTCATTGACTGCGGTCTTGCCACATAGGGAACATTTGATACACGTTTGCGGCCTGTGACGAACGATTTATACCAATCAAACACTGAGCTTCTTGAAAGACATTCTTCACCAAATTGTGCATACAGCCGACGATAAATATTAGCAGCTTTCTCACCTTCAGCACATAAAAACTTGATGATAATTCGTTGTGTAACATAACTGGGTACATTACTTGAAGACATGTTCGACACAATTCTCATTGTTTACGCAAACAAAACACAATCTCTGGTTTCTATTGACTACATAAGTGTCTTGATTATTCCAAAGTAAATTCGGATACAGTTCATTATATAAATCTGAAATTTGAAAAGTCCAGGTCAAATCTATACTCCCCTCGTAATATACACTTCTGATCTCCCAACCACAGCTACCACGACTATGGGTACTTTTGCCGATGATACAATCATACTAGCGAGACACAGCAACGCAAATATCGCATCACTCCAAGTTCAAAACCACCGAAATCAACTTGAAGACTAGCTCAAGAAATGGAATACAAAAGTTAATGAATCAAAATCAAAACATGTGACATTCACCTTGCGAAAAGGGCAGTGCCTTCCAATATACTTAAACAACATTGAGATACCTCATTCCACCACTATGACTTGGGACTACATCTAGACAACAAATGAACCTGGCGTGTACACATTAACAAACAAAAAAAGAACAAATAGAGCTAACATACAGAAACCTGTACTGGCTACTTCGACGAACATCACCCCTACCACTGGACAACAAGCTACTGATATACAAAACCATCATCAAACCCATATAGACCTATGGATTGGAACTTTGGTGCATCGCCATTATGCAAAGATGCCAATCAAAAATTTTAAGAATAATTACCAACGCGCAGTAGTACATAACAAACCAAATGCTACATAAAGATTCTTGCATTCTGTTCTTAACAAAAGTAATCCATGATAGAGCACTAAAACACGTTGAAAAAATTACAGCACAGAACAACCCCCTGCTAAGCTTCCACATCACCAGGTCATACGAAGACTCAAAAGACGTTGGCCCACTGAAATGAACTAAGGAGGACTCCTCATTGGAGGGACCCTCATCGTGCCATTTCTGAATACCTCACATTAGCTTATAGAATATCATATATATTCTGATTGCTGATAACAGGTAATAAAAGAAAAACGAATAGCGCGATGTTAGCTTCACGAAATAAATTACATGGCCATAGAGTTATGACATACGTTTTCACGTTCAAGGCCGGTTTAATTTTTTTTTCGCTATTTACAAAGACAATTTGAAATATGAGAGAGTTCGAATTGTTGCGCTCATTTTTTATATTCATGTCATAATTCGATTCCATATATTATATATTTGATTTGGCGGAAGCAATTGCGATAATTGAAAGTATTTATTATATTTGAAGTGGTTTAGAGTTTTCAATTTATACATTAATTATAACCACTGCTTTTTAAACGAAATTGCTTAATTGCTTTTAGGGCTTCTTCCGGTGATTGCGAGGTATGTCAACAGTAACAGAGTTTTCTTGGTGACTTTAATTACTATATCTAGGAGTTCAAAGAATTTAAGTAGCAGATATTCGAGTAATATTAAGTCTTTCAGTAATGACCGCGGATATTAGAAAAGGAAAATTAAAATATTTTTACAAAAAACTGTGAATCCCGTATCCCGGGTTTTCAACTCATCTTTATCCATCAGCGCCGCTTGGACTGTAGAAGTAATATACGAAAGGCCGTAGGCGTGCAATATTAACATAATGTCATTTAACATGAACGTCTTTTGATATATTTTCCTTTGTGGTGTACTACATTTTATGTGAATGTGGCCCTTTTGAGTAGAAGTGCATTTCCAGTTCGTTTAAAAGGAAACCGCCCACGTTGTGCTATATTTATCTAGTATAGATTTATTTCTCTTTTTAGGGGCAACCTTACTTCCTGGTATTTCCACATTTAATTATTTTCCTGATATAGCTATTAAATTTAGATAGACTTGTTTTTGATGAAAGTACTCGATAGCGAGCGTTAGTTGTTACAAGTAATCATCGTGTACGTTCATTTCAAGCAAATCTCATGGAAATACAATAGCTAATTATAACAATGAGCTTAAATGCGATTCTGTGAGCCGTAGCAAACACATATTTGAATTATAACGAAAATCTAGATCAATATTGACTTCTAAAGGAAGGTAGGTGAACTGGTGTTCACAGTTTAAATCAGGCGTAAATTTCAATTTCTAAAGGGTTACATTTTCTTGTTATTTTTGTATTTGTCAAAATCATGCTTCTGTTATTTAAATTAATTAATGAATTTTAAGCTATTATTTGTAAATCAAAAGATAAATACTAGGTGACAGTTACTAAAATGCTTGTAATAATATTAATAACGATAAAACCCTCTTTAGTAATATCAAACTATAATAAAAAATAAAAAAAAATGATTAATCAGTGCTATGGTGGTAATAGTTCTGTATACTGTTAAATATAGTTAGAAATGTATGTTACACTAAAACATCAAGAATTCTGAAATAAATTTTTCCAAATAGGGCAAACTTTTCAGTTTTTAAAAGCCTTTAATGCTTTCTTGTATCAACTTGCAAGAATATTTCGTTTCTGAGTAGAAAAGAAATTGTTCTGCGCGTTTTCACAAAGCAACCCGCACGCTGATGTCTAACCATTCATGTAGCTTGTTTAACATTAACAATCGAAACCGAAAATATTCTTTTAGGGAAGCACTGCCTTGAAAATGTCTGTTATGCAGTGAGCAATTCTTTATAAAGATTGGGGGTTAGAAATATTTTTATGTAGCCTGTATAATATGAGATATGTTTATTTTAATAAATAGAATGTTGTAAAGTAGAATTATGTTGGAAAATTAAGAATTAAAATTTTCAAAAGCTTCAATATTTTAAAGGAATATAAATAATAAATGATGCGTTAACATGATTGTTAGAATATTATTTTTGCTTAATTTTCAGAAAAATAAATTTATTAATAAAGTAGAAAAGTATTTAATAGACTAGATTAATATTTTTCAAAGAGGGTAATGTAAAAAATCGGAAAAAGTGCCAAATCTGGGGGTAGATAAAGAATCCCTTAATATGTTCCAGCAGTAGTGTTTTGGATGTCTGTTTAGATACAAATAGAAAGTAATATTGACTAATTGAAAACATACAGCAATAGGTAAATGTATACACAATTTCTAAAAGATGCCATTTTAGCAGATAAAATTGGGTAGGATTGTTACTTAAAATATATAATTTGTCAGTATCGTTAAGCTTCATATTATAAACAATAGTGATTGTTCCGAATTTTCAAACTATAGATTTCTTACAGCTTATGAAAAACATACAAAAGTAAACACTGTGGTCGGCAAATCTAAATCTTGCAAAAATATTGTTCTGAAAGTCTTAAGCAATTCAGAATATCATGTGAAAACATCTTCATGAACATTTTATTCTCCAAAAAGCCCCAAATAGTACATATTTGTAAAAATATTATGTATCCATATACCATTCAAAAGATGTTAAAACCTTTCATCTTCTTTTTCTTCATCAACCGTTTTCTTCCCCGTTCTGGATATACAGCTGTCCCTATTACTTAAAAATTAAATCTTTTTAACTATGAAATTTAATTTTTTAGCGTGTTTACGCTATACTTGCCTTTTATCTTTTAAAACACAATTTTTCTTAAGGAAAAGTGCTCATTAGTGCGTCAAAGTGCAATATTGATTAAATGGTGCCAAAATGCGCACATTATAAAAATATGTTTAAATATACAGAGTCATTTGCTACAGCGAAGAATCTTCAAGGTATTAATTTTTAAATACAACATTCTGTATATTTTTATATTTTTGGTTTTAGCGTAAAATTATCTTTCCAACGAACTCCTGGTTTTTGATTTTGGACGAGGCGTTGCCGGGTTTATCTAAAAAATGTGAACCATTTACGGCACAAGGTTTACAATTAATTACGAATGCATATTTCGCGGATATGTAGCCAAGTGATATACTAAAATGACAACTACGAAATATTAATTGTATTATACCTGTTGTGTTTTACATAAGCGCAAATTTAAATCATTTCAAAGAGCGTTTTCTTAATTATTTGAAATCGAACACTGTATAATATTGTATTTTTAAATGGTCACGATAATACTCCACAGTTTTTATAAATATTGCCCTATACCTAAAATTGATATGTTCAGGGATAGTTTTACTTTTTCATAAGAAACCGCTAAATTATTATACTTTATATTTCTATCTAAATAATGCCTTGAACATGTTCAGCTGTAGCGAATCACCCTGTATATTTAAAAATAGTTTTATAATGTACTCAATTTGGCACTACATCACCTAGAAAACAAGAATATTTCAAATCATTTTAATAATGCCAATATTGGACTTTGACGCACTAGTTAGCAACTCTGTGTACATATTCTATATTTATTATCCGATATTTGAAAGTTTATATTCTATATTAGTTATTCAAAATCTTATATTCGTTAAACGATATCACAATTCGATATCCTATATGCGGAATTCGATATTCGATAGTTGATACTCGATATTTGTTCGGTTCCCAACAATAATGTGTTATTTTGTGTTGTGTGTTTCGAGTTTGCCAACACACGTGGACCGAAGGGCTGTAGCCTCCCGTCAAGAAACAAGAACCTTCCCAAGCTATTGCACACTAACAAATCTTACGTAAATGCATAGCATGCGTGCGTGAAGCAGCCGCACAATGACCAATAACTAAATTATTGCCAGCACTGACAGTAATGGGTCAGAAGAGTGGACTTTTACGTGATACAGTTTCTTGTTTCGCGGGTTTAGTTTTTAGAAAGATATCTTCGCCCTCTTCGGAGGCCCTGTTTATTATTATTACTATTTGAACATTCGCAGGGAGCAGACCTTTATCTGTCGCCTGCTACTGTGTTGTCATTCTCGTAATCCTTCATAATTACTGTTTGACATTCGCAGAGAGCAGACCTTTATCTGTCGCCTGCTCCTGTATTGTGTCATTTTTATAATCATTAATAAAGTGTTATACTAAAATCAACAATTGCTCATTATATTAATTCTTCTGCTCCGCGTATTTTATCAGACAATAAGTAAACTCTTTTGAGAATAGTGTATGAACGTGTACCTAAGCATCGCGTATCCACCAATATTTAATATCCGATATCGAATATTTGACGTTCGGTATTGTTTTTTCAGTACCTATCCGATATCCGCCACTAGATATTCGATGTTCAATATTAGGTACTGTACATATCCGATATCCGATATCCGATATCCGATATCCGATATCCGATATCCGATATCCGATATCCGATATCCGATATCCGATATCCGATATCCGATATCCGATATCCGATATCCGTTATCCAATATCCGAAATCCGATATCCGATATTCGATATCCGATATCTGATATCCGATATCCGATACCCGATATCCGTCATCCCATATCCGATATCCGGTATCCGATATCAGATATCCTATATCCGTTATCCGATATCCAATTTTCAATATTCAGTAATAAATCTATGGATATTACCGATTGGGATATTGTCGCTATTTTAATATATTGATTTCATGCTATATATGTGTTTTGTAGTTCTGGATTTTTCTGGTACGCTTTAGTATGTATGAAAATTGTTCCGAAACTAAACGTTGCAGCTTTATACATTTTGAAACGTTTAATTTATTTGAAGGTTAGATAATTGTTGTATATTGTACATGGACTGGGTACAAGAGACACATCCATATGTAGCCGTTACTATTATGTGAATAAAGCATTCGTATTCAGGACACCGAAGCGTGCAGTTCTTTTATTGTTACCCTTCCGGAACCTTAGAATACAACATGGCGCAGTCTTAAAAGAACACGTGCAAAAGGGATACTGAAAATGGAAGGAAAACAGATAAGTCCGATGAGCATGAGTGGCAATGTCAGTGAAAATTGGAAGGCATGGAAACAAAAATTCAAAAACTACATGGTAGCCATGGGCATGAACAAAAAAGCTGAAGAGATGCAGTGTGCACAGCTACTCTTACAAATGGGTGAGGATAGTTT
>JABXWE010105454.1:0-114254 GCA_014611495.1 Limonius californicus | reverse complement strand
AATAATCTAGTGAATTTATTAGTATACATTATAAGTTCCTTTGATGGCTATGAGGGTCAAAAATTAGAGAATCACTTATTTCTGAAGTAACGATTTTACAGGCTGTGTACAAATGTAATGTGGTGGTAGCGCAGTGGCAGAACGCTAGCTTTCTGGGCAAAACGTCGATTATGGCATGTGCTTGATTTGCCAGCATTACCACGCAGCGTATGAAAAAGTGCTGCAAACCACCACACACAATTTCTCGATCCGGTTAATAACTGTAGGGTCATACTGTCAAAACTTTGTCTGGAATTTTTGTCGTTCGGATTTGAAGTTAAACTGTGGGTCCCCTGTGCTTCGCTGCGCTGCGCTGAGAAGAAACACTTAGGAGAGAACAGACCGATGCTCAGTAGTGGGAAGAAAAGGCTGTTGAAGAGGACGACAAATAGTAAAACAAGGATATTAAAGAAAAATTAAGAAATACTAAGATGTTGTAAGTTTTGTGAACTAAGGAAGTTGTTTGTAATCCTAAATGCAATCACTTAAGGACAGACACACATATAAAACATTATTATGCAGACTTATAAAAATCTTATCTGCAACCCAGCATACAGAATTTCCCAATTGGGCTTGCAACCGTAGGATCTTAATGCTAAAATCCTTCTCTGGAATTTCTGTCGTTCGAGTTCGACGTTAAACTGTAGGTCCCCCGTGTGTCTACCTTAGCGCTGAGGAGGAACACGTCGCAGAGAAGAGGCCGATACCCATCAGTGAGACAAAAAAGGCTGTCAGTGATGATGATAGTCTTAACGTAATATTAAATTTTAAAAATTTGCGTAATAGAAAAGGATTCAACAAGTTTTTTTTGACAACCTCCAGCCTTAAATAATTGCCTAAACTTTTTACATAAACACGGCAAACAAAATACACGTTCGTGCAAGATGAAACGTATTGAATACGTATCAAAATATCTACAATTGTTATTTTAGATACATGGCGGGATCGTTGAACCTACTGAACATATAAAATTTCATTTTAAATAATCCCAATATTTACTCAAATATTTATATTGTTATGTTCTTTTAAAATTTGCCGCTTTATATGAATTAATTCCGTAATTTGATTGCCGCTCTATAGGATTTAAAACGTTATTTGAATTGCCGTTTGTATGTTGGATACAGTTTCGCTATTTTGCGCCTTTCTAAGTTTGAGTTATCTTGACAGTTCCTTTTGTGTCGAAATTGCCGAATATTGTTTTCTCGCGCTTGACCTTACACACTTCTAAGAATCAGTGTGCCGAATTATTCCAGATCTTTCTAGAACATTTCATAAAGTTTCGAAATATGGTGCAATCCTTTGGGGGAAGTGCAGATTCCCGTTGCGAAAGTTAGTCAGTCAGCCTTCCACCTTCAATGGCTCCGGTCGCTCGAGTCCATCTACGAGGGCCGTTACGGAATTAAAAAGTCGAAGCTAGACCCTTAAGACAGACGGACGTAACTTTGAATATCGGTTGTTTTTTTTATCGCGGCGCATCTTCTACTTCAAGTTTTACCGTATCTCTGTTTGCTTGAGGGCAAATATAATCGACTTAAGTCGGATATATAAATAACAGCAGAATATTCGCCTTGGTGTTGGACAATTAAGGATAATTGCCCCTTTCGATTCATTTCGGATTTCAGCGATTTAAAAAGAAAAACCGTGCAACTTAGCCTCTCCAGGGGTGTAACAGCCACATCTCGTTCCAACGCTGTCCCGAAGAACGTTGTCTTCCTTCTGTTTTTTTCCTGCATCTGGAAATCGCTCTTACATCGTGCCTATCTCGTTCTAATCCATTCATTGGAAGTTAAGGTAAAAACAAACTAGTTTTTTTGTATGTTGTGAAAAGAAACTTACGCGCTACTTGCAAAATTTAACCTAATTGAACTTTTTTTTTGTTGGAACAAAAAGCGACTTTCAGTCGCAGATTCTTTTTGTTTGCACCAATAATTGTAAAAAGTAATTTCGTTTGTATTTCATGATGCCTGTAACCCCGACACCTTTGGCCACGTAGCTTTTTGAACAAAGTAAATATCGTGCGTCACCGGCGGCGAGCTTCGTTTTCCGAACGTTCGAATATCTGTTGTAAAACTATAGAAACACAGTTGATTGTCCTTTTTTTGTAGTCATTGCCTGTATCGCCATTTCAATAATGTCATTATATGTGTTTTAAAATTTACTGCCTCTTTTATTATTGTGTACTCTGTATTTGTTTGTGCATGAATTGGCAAGCTTCGTAAATATAGGAGGAGGCACAATAAAGGTGAGTTCCATTCCCGTAAGCTGTTGGCTTCTCGGCCTTCCACGAGGACCTACAATCAGCTGGATTTGGATGGTGGCGCCCACTAATTTTGACTTACCCCGTACACAACTAGGAAGATTTTCTCCCGTAAGCGTTTTTCACGAACTCTGAGCTAAGCTGTAGGCCTTTTTCAACCTATCCGGTTACGGGTCGTCGGAGAAACCCGATTGGCCCGTAACAATATGTGCATGTGTTTATTGTTGTTGCAAGCTTTCACGATGCTTTTAGTTTGTAATGGTTAACAACATTAACGAAAAATAAATAAATATGTAGAGGTAATTTCAATAACTTATTTATTTGTTAAAACGAAACAAGTAGCAAAAGCAAATACAGTTAAAACGAAAAGCAGAAAACCCCGTAGGATTATTATAAAACCTATTATAACTTTCAAGTTATAGTAACAAATACACAAACGGGAAATACACATTTACAATAATTATAATAATAATTATTATACTAAAAATGACAATGCAGCCTGCTGGTTTAATTACAAACGTTTACAAATTTGGAATAATTATTAAATACCTATCTGCAAGACCAACATTTTCGTACTAACAGTGCAGTTTTCCGCGATGGCTTTTATGATGTATTTTATGATTTGGAAGCTGCACCTCTATGCAGCCAAACTCGTTTAGATTAGGACATTCAAATTTTTATAATCCCTTTAGTATTATGTTTCGGGAAACTTTACCATTATAGAATAGAAAACCATCAACCTCTCAACTGATATGAAATAATTATATTATTGCTGTTGGCTACGTCTTCGCAATTTCCCAGATTATGAAGAATGTTTATCTAAGAGCAACTGTCGGGCCTGCAATTGCCTTAGTTATAACGGCTACAGAGAATACTAGGCCCGCAATAATAAATAATAACAAACATCAGCAAATATTTTGGGTTCTGTATGGCTAGGCTAAGCTGATTCGTTGCATAGCTGTAACTGGAAAATATCAAAAATTTGAATAAACCTTACTTTTCCCACCCTACGCAATAAAATATCAGTAGAACTACCATCGTATTTTATTACGTTAAATGTAGTATCCACTCCCTAAAAAGAGCATATTTAGTTACTACTGATCGTAGCACTATTACCACTATCCTCATTAGAAATTAGTATTTAAAAACGCTTTCCACCTTATAAACATACGTAAATAAGTGATTAATAGCATTTTAATAAAATAAATGATATAAAAATCACCCTAATCGGAATTTTGATTTTTAAAGAATACTTTTTACTCCATAAATTGTATGTAAATGTTAGTTTTACTCCACTATCGAACCAACTATTCTATTAAAATCACTTCCGTGTACATTTCCACCCTTAAAGCACACTTTCCGCCATCTAGAAAGTAGATTTTGGTTAATTTTATTTTTTCTCCCCATTCAGGACACAATTGTGTTTTTAAGAACAACACTTTTGCTAATGGAATGCACATCGTAGAAAACAGAAAGGCGTATAAAGAATGTTTTTTGTACCTTATTCAGGAAGTTATTATAATACAACCCTTTCGTGTGCATTCCGTTCAGTAAAACACACTGCCATTCCCAAAACCGCAAAAATATGTATAGATCTTATTTTATATCACTGTTTCAAATAAATATTGTATTTTAGTATCAATTTCTTCCTTAAAACATACTTTCTTCCACCTAGAAAATAAAACTTAGTAAATTAAAAAGTAATGTCATGTAGTTGTTTGAATTTCGAAGAGTAATGAGGTGTTCGACCGTGCTCCGATAAGGTGAAATAGTGCTAGGAAAAAATACGAGCGTTAGCCGATCATCGCCCGACCAGGATGCGAACGCGGCGAAAATCCACATACCGGTGTTAGGTGACTAAGATTATGATATCAACGACTCCGACGCTAGTTGATGCAATGGCAGATAAACAAAGAGAAATTCAAAATAAAATCAAAACTCTAAATGAAATTAGTTTGTATAACACATGGTAACGAGAGAAAAATGCAAGAATTGAATTACAGCAAAATGTTTCCTTATACAGCAGCAACTAGCAAAAATGCAAGCAGCAATAAAGAAGGGAAATAAACAGAAATTGGCCCCAAGTGCACAGCTGGAGCAGAAACCCCAATAACAAGAAAAAGAATATTACACTGATTAAGAAGAACTCATCAGTTAAACCGAAACAAAGGAACAGAAAAAGAAAAAATGATTACATCGGCGGAAACGTCACCACAACAACAGCAAGAAGGCAAACAGTCACAAAAACAGGCACTCAAAATAAGCAAACAAGGAACATGAAAGTCACGGCAAGGAAAACTACACCCGCCATGCGTTCCGGAAAATATAGTAGAAGATTTATGTCACCAAGGATACAAAATAAAAGAAGCTGTTAATATTCTGCAAAGAAAAGAGAAGAAACCCCTCCCGATATTTATGCAAAGTTTCAGAAGCGACGAAGACATTAAAAAAATATTCGAGGTAATAGAAATACTAGGCGTGAAGTATGATATAGATATAGAACCTCTAAGACCATAAAAATTACTCTCCCAATGTAAGAACTGCATAACTTATGGACACACTCAGATATTCTGCAACAGAAAATCGGGATCCGTGAAATGTGTTCGAAAACACCACACAAAAGAAAGCAAAATGAATGAAAAACGCAAACCAAAATGTGACAACTTTGGAAAAGCCCACCCAGCTGCTTACAGAGGATACGAAGTAGCCAAAAAAACGCAACAGATAAGAAGTGAAGCAACCAAAACGACACAAAATAAAGGAAGACAAAAAATAGACCACTGTGAGGATGGGACCCAAACTCATTTCCAGCACTACCAAATAGCTACTAAAAAAAGGAGGAAATTTTACAAAACACAGAAGTTTCAACAAACCAGCTACTACAAAGCCTAATATCAAAACTATGCCTGAGAGATCAATAAATCTTGAAGGAAATAGTTATAAAGCTACTGTTTGAAGAAATAATAATGGACACAGAAGACAATAGGGTAGCTGCTCGGAATCCCAACGGTATACGGTCATCAATCTTGGGGATGCACCAATAAAACCAACATTTCAAACTTCAAAAATTTCAGAATAAAGTGCTGAGGAGTATCGCAGATGCGCCCTGGCACGCTAGAAACTGATATCCGCTGCGATCTAGGGATAAAAGCCGTGACAGAAGCACGAGACCAGGCTTCATCATCACAACAGAACTAGTGAGAAAGCTCAAAAAGACAAAACCATTTGAACCAGTGTAAAGAGACGTGAAAGTGTCAGTGAAATGAGCAGAGCAAAAGTGGTAACACACGAAAAAAGTGTTGCAAAATATAACTGAGATTACACCGGTGGGTGAATTCGTAACATAACCAATCACTTAACTTAAGTTAGATAAATATTGCTGGTTGGTCTTCTAGTTTAGTTGAATGAAACTTTATAATAAAAAAAATGTCGCTTTTATCTTCTAATAAGCGTTTACGAGTACATTACAACCAGAAAAGTAGAAAGGGTTACAAGTATTATTCTTCACACCCTGTTAAAAAAATTATTATTTTGCAGTCCCTTCTTTTCCCTTAAACATTCCCTCCCTTAAAACACCCTTCTCATCCCATAAACCGTAATAATTTGTAACAATCTTATTCTCCGCACCCTATTCAAACAATTAGTATATTAAAATCATTTCCATGGACATTTAATCCCTTAAAATACACTTTCCACCATTTATAGTGTACAAATTTGGATTTTTTTGCATTGTATCATAGATTAATAACTCTACAGTTATTAGCCTATGATTGTATTCAACCAAAGTTTGTGTTAAAATCATTTTCATGGACATTTGGTCTATTAAAATGCACTTCCTGCATCCTAGAAGGTAAAAATTTGTATGAAGGCTATTCAAGACAGTCCAATCAATTATTGTGGACACGTTATCTACTAATATGTATTTACTAAATCCTAGAAACTACAACTTTGTGTAAATGTTATTTTTCATACCCTATTCTGGAAAACTCTTCGTGAGCTTCCCATTCCTTCTTATACTATAAAATGTAAAAATGTATACAGATATTATTTTTCACTCCCTATTCTATTTATATCGACAACCCAATGTATTTTTGTTACAGCTTATTTTTTATTGTAAGTGAAATGGTTAAATAAAGCGGTAAAGCTCACGGTTAAGCTAGTTTTAAATGAATTCCACACAGTAAGGAAGAAAATATTACTTGCTACCCCTATTTTGTCATATTCATATATTAAACAAATTAGCATTAACCTTTGTACTGCCGAACTAATTTTATTTACCATAAGACGGAAATTAGTCTTTAGGTAGTAGTTTTATGATTTTACATCAATTTCCAAACACCAAAATGTCTGTGTTTTCTAATAGAACCTTACATATGATAATATAATTATAATACTTTGGTTTTTTAAAACCACTTGCAGTTCTGACCCGCATACTAAAAAAGGTAACAAATTCGACATCCAAAAATAACGAGTTTAGGTACCCAATAAAAATTCTTCTTACAAATAGCATAAAAATGAGTTTCTACATAATTTTTTTTAATTTTTACTCTAGCCTGTCCGTGTGTCTAACAAATAAATTTAAAACACACACACACACACACACACACACTCACATACAGTATGTTTCTCTTTATTGCATACATAGAAAGCAAACCTTCCGGTCTCAAGTAAATTAAGTGGATTATCTCAGGTATACCAAGCATTTTTTCCCCAACAGTTCACTCTAAAGCATCTTCATAACAGCTTAGAGGAATACGCAAACACCTAAATCG
The DNA here is from genome assembly GCA_014611495.1 of Limonius californicus. Taxonomy (NCBI): domain Eukaryota; kingdom Metazoa; phylum Arthropoda; class Insecta; order Coleoptera; family Elateridae; genus Limonius; species Limonius californicus. The sequence continues at coordinate 107,186 of JABXWE010105454.1, read as the reverse complement.
TATTTTGGAGATTAGTAGAATTATTTAAAAAAATGAGAGTCTAAGAGCGCAAGGCTATTTTCTTTAACTAATACACATCGTACGCTTAAAATATGAATCAAAATAATCTCAAAGGGGTTGCTGAACTGCGATAACTAACATTGAATGTCAATCTTATAAATTATTCACGAAGAAACCGGCAGGTAGAACGTCTAACTTTACAAAACAAAAACAGGGAAAATATTCTATCCAATCTAAAACCGACGAAGCCGGGAATAAGTAAGACGGAATGTGCAGTGACTGATAAGCAAACAAAACGTTGATGCATGCTGTAGTGTCAGCTTATATGATATGGGTTTCATCTGATAAATATGATATGAGGCCGTCATCTCTCGTAATATTGATAGCGACCGTTTTCAGTGGCGTATGATGTCAACACTCCGGTGCTCCATCTCCTTCCGCCGCCCTCGAGCCACCCCTGGCTGGAGAAGAGGAAACAGGTCGATTTTTCACACAGAGGAAAGGAAATGTGCGATGGTCACCGCCCTCCGCTGCGAACCAGCGGATATGAAATTTTTATCTGCATTTGTTTTTGCAACCCGCAATGGGAAGTGTATGGAAATTCACACGGTCAAGTGGATTCGCGCCCGGGAAAAAAGAAATCGGAAAATTGACCACTGAAATGTAATGATTGCGAAATTAAATGCAAAATTTAATTTGCGTTACAAACTGGCGTGGCTTGGCGCTTTTATGTCTGTTATTAGGTTTTAGTACGCTTTTTGAAGTACTAAAAAGTTTCAGTTTTACAGCTCATTGGTGTTTCATTATGTGCAATGGCCACTTGTTGTTGTTCCGAACGACAATGCAATATTGGATAGACTTGTGGTGCAACGACGCTTTGAGAATAACATTCCAGGGATAGTTTTACTTCCGTTTTTTTTTCATTTACTGACACTTCCAGTCGTTAAATTAAATTCTACAACCACTTCCACATTTCCAGCGCTTGTATGAACAAACTGAGCCCGTCTTTAACACAATTTGATCTGTAGAACTAATTTGCAATCCCACCAAAACCTAATACAAATTCCTCATCGTCTGCCGTATTCTATAAAGGACGTTGACAACCTTTCATTTATTGCACTCGCTTGTGTGCTAAAGACAATACAAGGCAGTGGATTCCGCAGTTTAACATAGATTCCAAGTCACGTAAAAGGAGTACACATTGCCTTCAGAGTAGTTTTATTAGCACCTCAGGTGTTCCAAGGAAAGTCTTGTCGTGATAATTATCAGAACGGGTTCTGTGGACATAGGCAACCTAATCAACACCCGAGTATGCTGGTAGTTGTCCCAATGTATTTTGATAGATATACTTGATTTAACAAAATATGTTAATCAAATTCTAAGTGGAAATAGAATTTGTTGGACACGACACTTTGTTGCTAACTAAATGGTATTTAATTGCACCAATGCGTTAAATTGAAGGTTTAGAAAAATTTCGATTAAATTATATAATGAAACTATAAACATGCATGTCAAATAGAAACTAAAAACGAAGTGGACGAAATAATAACTGATATGAAATGAGTTCCTAAACGCTTTAGAAGCAAGTATAGTTTACGCTTTGAATAAAATTGTTGTTAGTCATAAAGGAACCTACGGCCAATACGGGAATTTTCTATTTATATTGCTTTCGTTAATTAAGTCTTTTCGCCCATGTTTAAGAGGAGCAGCGTGGCGGATAAATGCTAGTACTGAGAATAGTATTCAAAGTTAAGCGACGATCCGCACGGTCACCACTTGGATAGATGACCGAAAATCTACGATCACACGCTGCTATCGTGGTACCTTGGAAAGTACTTAAAACCATCCGTCCCTCTGGGTTAGAATCCTTCTTTTTTGTTGTAGGTTTACTATGTAATCTGTTTCTACAACTAATAAACATATATGCTGATTGACATGAATTGACATTGAGAGGTATGTTCCAGCGAACAACACTCTATATATGCTCTGGGTTAGTGCACCACTTTACTAACTACCTTAAAGAGGATTAAAGTCGCAGCCGGACAAGAACCTTCGGATATATGCGCAAAATATTTCCCATACGTACTTTATATTGCCCACATTTATGATGGTCTCGTTTACATCAAAAGGGCAGATACTAAATATTACCAGTTATATATCTCCTTCTGTTACCGTTCACTTTCTAAAAGCCTACAAAAACACTTTCGTATAAGACTCTGCCTCTTTTTCAACCACGAAAACAATTTGAATGTATACTCAGTAGGTACATATGCAGCTTTATTTGCAATATCCAGGGAACTCTACTGAGGTCTAAATAACGGGAACAGGTTGCGTTGTTTCGTGACACAGTGTTTTGTACTATCTTCTATAATATATTATAGCGATAGTGTCCTAGTTTATGGCCTGCTAGTCAAAAAGAAGAATCGAATGGGATAACAACGCAAACAGAATAGATAGTGATAGATTTATGAGAAGAGCTCAAGAGTTAAAACCCACAGGATCCAAAATACTGGAAAATTAATGAAGATCAGACCAGAGAGAGTCCACAGATACTATATAATAATATACAATTTTTTTTTATTAGCCCTATACATCCCATTGTTGGGCAAGGGCCTCCCCCATAAGGGAGGTTGTTGATCTACTCTCCCATAGTGATCAATCCTCGCAACCTTCGGGTCACCCAACCAAGTACTGACCGGAGACTACTCTGCCTTAACTCTCCTGATCGTACGTAAATGGGCGACGAATGTGCGCAACCCAGGACCCCCATAACATACAATATATTAAGAAAAATAGATTATATACCTAAATAAAAGAAGAAAAAGAAGACGAAAAGCTTTTTAAATGCACTGTTACGTTATGAGTTACAATGCTTTGAAACTGAAACTATCGTTAGTGCGGGGTCCCACAAGGACTGGTGGTAGATCCCATTCTTTTTTGGTTTACGTAAATAGCTTGGCAAACTTTGATTTAGGAAGCGATTTTATCTCATTCCTGTGTGGCGGGTGGAGCTCTTGCTCTCTGAATAAACATATTAAAACGTGTAGGTTAGAAACCTAGATACTTCAGATGTAGCGAAATATAAATCTTATGTTGCATCCTACCACACACAACTTCATAATGTGGCGTTGGCATCCGTGATATATCCGTCGTTCGTATGCAACATTAGACGGTATAATTTTTTAAGCTTACACCCTAATTCTGAGTAGATACACGTGAAAGGAGTTGGTAAATGAGAGTTAGTTAAGAAAAATCCAGAAAATTGATAGTTCTTGAAAATGAATGAATAAACAGTTACACAACTTTAAATTTAAAAGCAACTAAACTGTAGCTTTCACTTCCACTGTAACTTTCTAACTGAAAAATTGCATGTTGCTTGTCTTCGTTAGTAAATTGGAAAGTGTATTTACATACATTAAAATGTAAATTCTAATAGGCAACCTAAACTGCAACCTAGCCCATTAGCCCCTGACTCTCCATACTGTCTACATTTGGTCGATATTCCTCTCGCATATCAATAAATTATACAAGGGCTTTATCCTTCACATAACTTTGCAACTATTAAACATTTACGTACAAAAGCCCGACAAAGCTAGCAACTTTCCCATACTTCTAAATATTAAACACACTTTAATGATTAAAAATTACGATCCTTCAATTTATCTAAACATTGACAGAGAGAATGGGATATATTCGTCATTTTATAAAATGTTAATTGTATTCTAAAATTTCCGTCAATATTGATTCTAACAAAGCGTGAATGCAAAGCTTTAAATAAAGATTACCGTTGTAAACTGTTTTAAAGTAATTTTCTGAAATATTTGTGTTTATTGTAATAGGGAAAAGCTCGGTAGATATGCTGTGTAGGAAGGAAATAAAGTACCTCCCGCGGACCAACAGGCAGCAGCGTCTGTACCCAGAATGGGCGGCTGCAAACAGTGTCTGTTCTCTATGTTAAGAGCGGCTGCAAAAGATACTCGCCAACCCACAGTAGGATAGCGTGGCGTTTTAAATCCTATAACCTCAACCCCTTCATATGATTAGAAAGAATACCAAAAGGCAGCAAACCCCCAACCACGACAGCGGCTGGGACGATGAGCAGGCCAGGAGTGCTAAGAATCACCGAGTTAAACAGGCTGTCAGAATATCAAGAAATTGACAATGGCAACGGTAAATGTACCAACATTAATGAAGGAAGAAGTTATACATGAATTGGAACAACAACTCGAAAAGATAACATGGGACATAGTGGGATTATGTGAGACAAGAAGAAGAGGCGAGAGTTGTATCACATTGAAATCAGGTCATACCCTATATTACAGAGGCGCAGAAGATGAAAGCCAAAGAGGAATCAGCTTTATGGTCTATAAAAAAATAGCACAACACGTTATAGAATATGACAGGATCTTAGATAGAGTAGCTGCCATAACATTAAAGATTTCTAACAAATGTGCAGTAACATGCATGCAGTGTTATGCACCAACATCATCACACCCGAGGAAGAAGTCGAAATATTTTATGAATATATATTTAAATACATGAGGAAAACAAGGAGAATGAACACTACAACACGAAGAGGGTACATACCCATGGTACACTGGGAAAACAAACTGAGGACAATAGGGACAGTACAGCAAAAAATAGAAGAAACGGACCACTGGCCACTAGGGCCTCCCCCAACCACAGAGGCACTCACAGAAATAATACATCATTTGAAGAAAAACAAGGCGCCAGGAATAGATCAGGTACAGGTGGAATTGCTACAAGCCGCCCCACCACCCTTCATAGAAACAGTATGTAAAACGATAGAAGACATCTGGATAAGCAACGAAGTCCCAACGGAATGGATCACAACCATACAAATCCCCCTACCAAAAGTAAGAAACCCGAAAACAACGGAAGACTACAGGAAAATCAGCCTTTGCAGTGTAGGCTACAAAATATACGCAAAATACTTACTGAGGGCACTGGATGAGATAACTCCAGAAATACCGTCGTACCAAGCAGCATTCCTAAGCAACAGATCGGTGGAAGACCACATGTATGTAACACGACGCATATTGGATGAAAGATGGCGAGGGGGAGGAAAAACGGTATTGGTAGCCCTAGACCTAACAAGAGCATTCGACTCTGTACAGCACTCGTGCCTGTGACAGCCCTGAAAGACGCAGGAACACCGCATTATCTCATCAACCGGGTAATAACAGCCTGTCTACAGGAAAATACAATGCTGCAATGGTTTGGGCAAAGAACAAAAGTGTTTCAGAAAACACAAGGGGTTAAACAAGGATGCCCACTCTCGCCTCGACTATTCACGATGACTTTGCATAGGGTTCTAGAGAAAACGGCCTCACAACTGAAGACACCATCACCAATCGCAGAAAATATTAACCTACCTAAGATTCTGGCCTATGCGGATGACCTGATGATAATAGCGGAAGAGGAGGAAGACGCGGGGAGACTTTTGGACATGCTGATAACAAACCTAACCGAGGCAGGATTACAATTAAATGTCAGTAAATGTGAAGTGATGATAAGAGCCCCTGACAAAGGAGAAGCTAGAGGAGCAGTCGACAACAAACTGAAAATCGGGAGCCGGGAAATACAGCAAACCCGCAAACTCAAGTATCTAGGCGTTTATTTACCAGATTCATTAGCTCGACCGGAGACAGTAAACCAACGAATAACCAAAGCACACCAAGCCACACATATGATTCTTCCGCTACTACACCAACATCAACTACCCGAAGGAATAAAGAAGATAATATACAATTCCATCGTAGCAACAACAGCTCTATATGGATTGAAAACAACCGCAATCACAAAAGCTAACAGAAAGGCACTTCGAAGAATGGAGCAGAAAATACTCAAACTTTTTCAGCTAACCACGGGGGAAGAATACACCTCGAGGGCACACGAACTCCTAGAAGGGAAAACAATAACTAAACGGCTCACCACATCAAGACTCAAATACTGGGCACATATTCTCCGAAGACCGGCAAATCATTCTCTACAGTAAGCTTATGCCATGCAAACGGATGAAAAGAAGATCGGACGACCGTGCTACACGTGGAATACATCACTGGAGAGAGACATCCAGAACACCTGCATACCTAAAGAGACATGGGAGGACTGGGCACGAAGAAAAGAGGATATCCGAAGAGAGGTCAGAAGGGTATACGAACTGATTGAGAATCCGATCAAGAAACGACGGAAGACGACCAGGACAACGAAGAAGACGAGGCAGTACGAGGATGAGGAAGGGGAACACAAAAGAGAAGGAACGAAACAAACACCAGTGGGGAGAAAACGAGGGGCTCCCAGCCGGTGGCCGCAGGTTGGAAAAGAAGGACGAGGAATCGAGAGCCGACATTACAATTGAGTGGAGACACTCTAAGTTGGGGTTAATATAAAGTTATTAGGTATTAGGAAACGTAGATAGATGGAATGTATTACCTTAGAAAATAGCCAGATAAGAGATACGAACACTGTGAAACTTTGATATCAAAGTTTATTAGGGTCAAAAGCCACGATAAGAGAAATCTGTAACTCAGAACCGAGATAGCTATGAAATAAGAACATTGTGAAACTCTGCCACCAGAGTTAGTAGGTTCAACTACATAAGAGCATAACGGTCTCAGGTGCGTACTCAACAACCCCATTGATGCGTAGCTTACTAACTACCTGGTGTTGCAGTAGCGGTGTCAGGCGGTATACATTGCGGGCATGCTAACGCGCTGCAGCACCCCACCCGATCCCACCATATCCCGCACATTCCTACCCACCTACTGGCATGGGGTAGGCCTGGCGTATCCAGGAGTGACCTTCGAGTCAGCTCCATGTCAGATGATGATGATGATGATGATAATGAAACTATGAATAAAAATAAAAGGAGTTATTTATTAATTATGGGCGACTTCAATGCTAAATTGGGAAAACGACAAGATGAAACAGAGGAAAACATAAGCAAATTTAGCTGTGACCAAAGAAATGAAAGAGGATCTATGATGCTCAAGTTACTATCCGAACAGCACTTATATTCGATGAATTCATTCTTTAGAAAGAAGAAACAAAGGAGATGGACATGGGTCAGTCCTAACGGTCCAACAAAAAACGCAATAGACTGCATCATATCGAACAAAAAGCAAATAGTAAAAGACGTTAGTGTTTCAAATTCATTTAAAATGTCTAGGGATCATAGGCTAGTTAGAACAAAATGGAAATAAGACACCATTTAAGATCCATTCAAACCCAGAAGAAAAAACATACACACATAGATTTGAGAAAACTCAAAAACAACGGTGACAAATATAGAGAAGAAATACAACAAAATTTAAAAGAAAACGAAAATAGAACAAATTCCAGAAACTTAGAGGTTCTAGCAAATAACATAACAAGTTCATTGAAAGAAGCTGCCCACAAAGTAGCGAAAAGGGAAAATATCGAAATAGAAAATCTAAGCGAAAGAACAAGAAATAAGATGAAACTAAGAAACAAATTGTCCAGACAAAACCAAGTAAAAGATTTTAGAAGAATCTCTAAAGAAACAAGACAACTAATCAGACGAGACCTGCAAAAATAGTACAAAACCGAAATAGAAAAGATAATAGAACAGAATAAAAATCTAAAATGCCTAAGAAAATCTGAAGGTAAGAAACAAATTATCAACCTGAAAGACAAAGACGGAGAAGAGACAAGAGACAGACAAAAAATATTAGAAATAAAAGAAAATTTATATAAAAATATATATACCCCCCAACTTAATGAAGACCCAGAATATCGAACACCAATAATGAAAGTAGGGGAGAAGGGGTCTAGTTGTCTCAAGTACTAGTTGTCACATGCATTCAAACTCCATCTTCCGGTACCGGTAACAACTTACAGAATACAGCTGATAACTGCCTATAGCCAAATGGAACACCACAGGCAATTTTAGTGCAATTGTAAAGTTCTTCTGTGAGTGATAGCATTTTGTGTAAAGTTAGCGTCTGTAAGTAAATTTCTAATCAAACGTTAATCATGATTTTTCTTATCTAAATTTAATCATCCCGATATGATATGTGTAATATAGCGTAGACACACTTGTGTACTATTGTAGTTCCAACATATTTTGAGATTATTTCTTAGCACATTATATTATTTCGCCATGTGTTAGTCGCCGACGGAAGGTACTAGTTGGCACAGTAAACACGGGGCTAGTTGTCACATGTGACAACTAGCCCCACATATTATAAATACAAATTTACAATAATTGTGTTTGTAATATTATAGTTGTCCACTATGCCACGTAATAGAAAACGGTTGACCGAACGCGGGAATACACCTAAGGACATTATGTTGCAAGCTGTAAGAGAAATTGGACCTGGCACATCTATTAGAAGTGTAGCAAAAGATTTTAATATTAATTATCGAACCTTAACTCGATATTATAAAAAGAACAATGAAGAACAATTGAATCCTAATCAAAATTTAACAGTTGGATACATAAAAGTCTGTCAGGTTTTTACAGACGAGGAAGAAGTGCAATTAGTTACTTATCTAAAGAAAATGGCGGACATATATTTCGGATTGAGTCCCCACGAAGTAAGAAAATTTGCATTAGAATATGCAATTGCCCTGTATCGTAAATTTCCTCAGACCTGGATCACTAATAAGATGGCAGGTATTGACTGGTTTAAGGGATTCATGAAGAGACAAACTTCACTTAGTGTTAGAAAACCAGAAGCCACCAGTTTAGCCAGAGCTTCAAGTTTCAATGAAGTTAATGTAAAAGCATTTTTCAAAAACTTAGGCACTGTCCAGGATCGTTACCATTTTAGCCCAAATGGCATATGGAATGTTGACGAAACGGGAGTGACTACAGTGCAAAGGCCTGAGCATGTTGTTGCCAGAAGAGGGGTTAAGCAAATAGGTTCCATTACTTCGGCAGAACGTGGAAACTTGGTTACCATGGCGCTAACAGTTTCAGCAACTCTATTCCTCCATTTTTTGTGTTTCCACGAGTGTACTTCCGTGATCATTTCGTAACAAATGGCCCTCCTGGGTGTCATGGAAGTGCTAACGTCTCTGGGTGGATGAATGAGAACACATTTTATGAGTTTATGATACATTTTGTTCAGCATGCTAAGTGCAGCAAAGAACATCCCTTGCTGCTCTTGCTTGATAATCATGCCTCCCACATATCCATCAAAACGCTCGACTTCTGCAAGGATAACGGAATCGTGGTGCTGTCTTTCCCGCCTCACTGTTCCCATAAGCTGCAACCGCTTGATCGAAGTGTTTATGGGCCATTCAAGCACTATGTGAACATGGCATCTGACGATTGGATTCGGACCCACCCGGGAAAAACTATGACAATATATGATGTTCCTGGAATTGTTAGAGATGCGCTACCATCAGCTATAAGTTGTAAAAATATAATGGCTGGTTTTGCTTGTACGGGAATATATCCTTTTAACCAAAACGTCTTCTTGGAAGCAGATTTTGCTCCGGGTCACGTTACGGATAGACCAAATCCAGCCGAAACTGAAACGCTGTCTGCAACATGTGAAGAATCTAATGGAAACAATGAAAATACACGGGATCGCAGGACACCATCTCCAAGACCAGGTACATCTTCCCAAGCTATAGCTGAAACTCCGCAGAAAATTAAATCAATATCTGATGTTACTCCAGAGAGCATCAGGCCTCTTCCAAAAGCGGGTGCAAGGAAACTAACCGCTAGAACCAACAAAAGGAGGTGAACCACGGCTATTCTAACAGATAGGCCCGTAAAAAATGCATTGGCGGAGCAAAAGAGACAATCAAAAATAAAGCCTATTACACGGACCGAGCTTTCAAAAAAGAAGATTAAAGCGGTTAAGATTGTGCAGAAAACTGTTTCATCCAGTGATAATAGTGACGACGAAAAGGAAACCCTTTGTTTAATATGTGGAGAGTCATGGGCAAGTAGTAAACCAATGGAACAATGGGTTCGGTGCACAAATTGTCGGTTATGGGCACATACCGTATGTGCTGGAGACAATAACGTCTTTTATTTATGTGTTAATTGTAATTCAGATGATGACGTTTAAATTACTTGTGGGGAGTTGTAATTAGAAACTTGTCATTTTATTGTTAATTTGATATATCTTATCTTATAAATTGTGAGACAACTATCCCACTTGACGGGGTAAGTTGTCACACATGCTTTGCAATGTAAGAATATGAATTGAAGTATTATTTTCAAATTTTTATTTAGTTTTTAGTGCAGTATATTATACCAGAATGTCACTGTATTTCAATAAAAATTTAATGACTTCTATAAGTTTATAGTCTGAAAGATATTCAGCATAGAATGAAAATTGTGACAACTAGACCCCTCCTCCCCTACTTAACATAGGATCAAAGGACACAGCCGATATTGATGGCGAAGAAATAAAACTAGCACTGAAAGTTATGAGGAATAACAAAGCACCGGAAAATGATCATATAACCACAGAAATGTTAAAAGAGGGAGGAGAAGAAGTTATCAAAAAACTGTGCGAACTATTTGTGAATTTTTAGAACAAGGAAAAATACCAGAAACATGGAACCAAGCGGTTGTAGTCCTGATATATAAGAAAGGAAATCGGACAAATCTAGAAAATCACAGGCCCATCAGTCTTTTATCCTATATCTATAAACTTTTTACAAAAATAGTAACAAAGACTCACAAGTAAATTAGACGCATATCAACATGTAGCACAAGCCGCATTTAGGAAAGACTACAGTACATGCGACCATCTCCTTAGGATGAGAATACTTACACAGAAAACAACAGAGTATCATCTTAATATTTGCTTTGCTTTCGTAGACTTCTACAAAGCATTAGACTTCATAGAGCATTGGATAATAATAAACAGCCTAAAAAATGCACAGATACACCCAACTAATAAAACACATATATGACAAAGCGACATCGATGGTCAAACTACACCAAAATACGAACGAAATTGACATCGGAAGAGGGATCAGACTAGGTGACACTATATCGCCTAAATTATTCAACTTAGCTCTCAAAAAAGCCTTTAAACATGTACAATGGCAAAACAGAGGTATACTAATAAACGGCAAAAGACTAAACCACCTACTATTTGCTGACGAAATAGTCCTTAACACAGAAGACCCAGAAGAACTACGACAAATGCGAAATATATCCTAGAAGAAGGCTAGCGTGGGCGGCAATCGGGAAATTGGGACATGTGTTTAAAAACAAGAACATTCCTCTGGAGCTGAGGACACGACTATTTGATGAATGTATCCTCTCAGTATTGATCTGCGGATGCTAAACATGGATACTGACCAAACTCTCAATGAATAAGAAAGCAATAACGCAGAGATCTATGGAAAGGCAGATGTTGGGTATATCTCTTAAAGACAAAAAAACCAATGTATGGATTCGAAATATCACAAAATCTAAGGATGTGATCGAGACAATCCCACACTAAAATGGAACTATGCCGGCCATATAGCCAGGTACGAAGACGAGAGATGGACCAATATTCTACTTCACTGGAGACCGTATCTGGGAAAGAGAACAAGAGGATGACCACCAATGGGCTGGACAAATGACATTAAATTAACAGCGGGATTGAACTGGACAAGACAAGCGCAAACTATAGACAAATGGAGGAATATGAGAGAAGGCTATGTTCAGAAATGAGGCTGTTTGAGATAAAGAGATTATAATATGCAAATATGGAGTTTTGCCTTAAATTACGTAGGATTTGAAATCATCAAGAACCTTTTCAGCTCACTATTGGGCATCGGCCTCTTCTCTGTAGCGTGTTTCTCCTCAGCGCTAGGGTAACAACACGGGGGACCTACAGCTTAACGCTGAATCTGAACGGCAGATATTCTAGAGAAGGTTGTGTGTTTCTAATTTATTATCAGAATTTCTTGGTGATAATTTATCCTTAGAACTGTGTTTACCCAATTTATTAGTACCGCTGAGTTGTCACTGATAGTGCACGTAACTAAATACTGGAACGGTGTGCTCAATAATTCTGCTGTGTGGTTAGAAATTACTGTTACAGCTGTGTGTTTGATTGTTTGTTTGTAACAACTGCGTACTCCTAATTCATCCATTCATAGAGTAGCGCTTCCAATTTATCATTAGCATTATGGTATCAATGGCAGTGCTGATGCTCTATACATATAATTAAATATTGAAAGGTCTGCTTGCTAGTTGTGCTGTATGGTTAACAGCCATTATTACAGCTGTGTGCTTGCGATTTATTATTAGAGTTCTGTACTGATAATTGCTTGTTAGATATGTAGTTTTCCTATTTTAGCAGTCGTGGTATATTTTTACTTAATTCTAGAGGCAGTGTGCTCCTAATTTATTATCAGAATTGTGCTTATAGTTTATTTCTAATTATATATCAAACTGTGTGTTCAATAGTTGTGCAGCGTAGTTGGAAGCTTAGTATTACAGCTGTGCGATAATAAATTGTTGTAAGAACCTTTTATTTCTAATATACTATTATTTTGTGGTTTAAGACCTGCATTGTATAGTATTCTTCTAACTTATTAATAACGCAGAGTGCTAGTAATTTTTTATTATAGATGTATGCTCTGTATTATTACCGCTCTATTGCGGTGTGTACTTAATTTAATCTTGAGCTTTGTGCCTAGTTATTGTGCTGTGTGCTTGAAAGGTATTATTAACGCCGTGTTTTTTTATTTAATTTCAGACCTACAAGCTCCTATTCATTTAAAAACTGCGTGCTGCTAATTTATTGTTATAAGTGTGTGCCTCATTAGTAGACCGGTGTGCTGCTACTGGATTAATACAACCCCGCTGAATTGTCAATCACAATGCTGTGTGCACCGGGGTAAATATCAAGCGGTGTTCTCAGTAGTGGAGTATTACGACTAGAAGTTATTACTATGGTTTGGTGCTTCTAATTATTAGAATGTTTGTTATTTTAATGCTTGGATTTAGCTCCGACCTTCCGCATAGGACCATCGGATTGCGGTAAGGGAGCCTTCCTTGCAATTTCTAATTTAAGGGTTAATGTTTGTAAATATGATTTACATGTTCTATGAACTACGTGCACCTTCATTCACATGCAAAGAGGTTTGGGAAGAGGAACGTACACACACTACCTGGAGTGTGATAATGGACTTGTTTCGTAAGAGGAACCCTCTTGTGTAATAGATGATTAAGGGATGAGTGAGGTTGACCGACGAATTGATGAATGAATTCTGTTTTAGTTGTGCTGTGCGAGCTTTCACGGCGGCCTTTTTTCAACGTATTCTTTGCGTTCTAACAAGGACTTAGGTGTTGTCAAACCAACTTCTTTAAACAAAACATTGTTTCGAAAGGCCCTATTACAATTGCAAAATCTAGAACTTTCACAATAGGTTATAAATACGAATAAGGTAATTAATAATTCAAATGATTCCACTTCAAAAAAACTACCTAACGAATATTTCTTGCTCCTTGCTTGTTCGCACAGTTTTTATAGTTATTATCCCCGAGAGTCCGCGCCCAGATTCGTAAAAGATAAAAGGGAACACCGTGTATAATAATTATTAATAGCAGCCAAACTTCTGTAAACAGATTACTCAGCCTTTATAACCAAAAAACTTTCTGATTCATTATTACTGGGAGGATCCAGAAATCTCAACCCACGTCAGTTTGATTATGTAATCTCAGAGCGGCGATTGTTTCAAATTTAATGGTCGGTTAATGATTTATATCATAAAATATTAAAGCCATATAGTTTACAATAAGTTATTTACATTTAAAATTTTGTTCGTGTTTTCCATTTTAGCACTTCGTTGCTTTTATTATTTTCAGTTTCAATATGGTGAAACGTATAGAAGCTGAAATGAAATTAATATTACACAATGCTTTTTGCTCCTACAAATACATTTTGTTACGTAAATAGATACATAATTCCAAATATTGAAATATGAAGCATGAATCGTAAATAAAATAAATGATAATGGCGGGCTTTCTATATTGAACAGCCAACCTTAATATGTTCATAAAGAATTGGAAGTAGATAACTCTTTTAATGAATACTTGATGCAGACTATTAGAATTCTCCAGCGATATAAACACTTGTTTGGAGCAGGTGTACGGGAATCAATGTAAATAAATTAACAAACGATAAAGTCTAATATCGACTCACCGAAAAAGTAAATTGGATTTTTATTTGCGTAGGTTTTAATTGGTTTAGGAATCGGAAAATGGGTAAATTAAATTTATCGAGTTAATCCTCCTAACGAAAATTTAATACTTAATGGAGGAATCGGCTTTCTTGACCAAATTAGGAAAATGTCATTTGTGGCTTGTCTTAATGACTGTGTGTCCATTAACTAATAGCTGTCTGTGTGGTTGACGTGCACAGGACACACGTCTTTCATTAAAATAACAAAAGCTCTTGTATGCTTTATATTGATTCGCCGTGAAGTGGCATTCGGAAGATTCAACAAGTTGAACAAGTGGGATTAAAACGGAGCACTAGGTTGCCATGCAAATCCTCGGCGAAGCTCTCGCAGGCATTAATTTATTTTCAATTAAGTTATTGTAGATTGTTTTAAGTGCAATTTAAGGCTCGATTAATCTCTTTATATGCTGCTTAATAAAACGAACCCAATTCATTAGCAAAGATTTGTTGCCGTCTAGAAATTCTGCACCATAGAATATAGCAGATAAATTGTTATCAAACTCTGCATAATAACATAAAAAGGCACTTGTGAAGGATTAGGATCACATAGGTCTATTCGTTTTACTGAAGTACTGTTGCTACGACTACTACTAACAGTAGCTTTCAGGTCGATTCGAATAGGTTCGACCGCCTTTATAATATAATAAGAGCAGAAATAAGTACATTTTTGTTTTAATGATGATATAAATTTTCAGTTTTCGACTCTATGTTTCAAGAAATTAGAAAATACATATTAAATATTATTTTAGTATAAACTTAACAGATGTTGTTACAGCTTAAAGCAGCACACATTCATTCGTTTACACTAGCAATGGTTGTGATCAGTGTTATCAGATTCATAATTTTCCCCACAAAAATTAAAGTTTGTTCTGTTCTCGGGAGAGCAAACCCCCTCCGATGCCTGGCGGGAGGCCTACCCGTTCGCTTTAAATAATTGGGTACCTATGTTCGAACGAGCAAGGGGTAATATTGCGGTTATCTACTGTATGATGCTCACCACATCACAACGTGTCATTAATTTGACATAACTAGGCGTGAATGTTGAATATAGGAGGAGACTCGCTATTACGTATGGTCCAAAGAGTGCTAAACATGTGTATAGAAGATGGTAAAGTACCAGAATTATGGAACAACGCCGAAGTGATTCTACCGTATGAAAACGCCGATCGTGCTAACATAAAAAATTATAGACCTATTAGCCTGCTTTCACACTTGTATAAGTTATTGACGAAAATAGTAACTAACCGTTTGAATAATATATTGGAAGTTTACCAATCTCCGGAGCAGGCGGGTTTCAGAAAAAGATTCGGCACGACAGACAACCTTCAGACAATTAGAAATTTAATCGAAAAAGCTACGGAATATAACATACCTCTTCATCTGGCCTTCGTGGATTATGAAAAGACTTGCGATTCAATCGAGACCTGGATGGTACTAAAAGCACTAGACAATGCTAGAGTAGATTCTAGATATACGGACTTAATCAAAAATATCTATGACCACGCCACAATAACAGTAAGAATACATGAAGATACAGTAACTGAAGAAATTAGTATACAACGAGATGTCAGACAGGGAGATGCCATATCCCCTAAGCTGTTTACTGCAGCACTTGAGGACATTTTCAAGAAATTGAAATGGAACGCAATGGGGATAAACGTAGACGGAAACTACATAAACCACCTCCGCTTTGCAACATATGTTATCAGAATTAAACAGTAGATCACTAGAAGCGGGATTAAAAATGAACTATCCCAAAACCAAAATCATGTCACCAGAACCAACTCTTATTATCATCGATAATATTCCAATAGAAAATGTGACAGAATATATATACCTCGGACATATCATTAAACTGGGGAAAGCTAACCAAACAGCCTAAATAACTAGAAGACTTCGACAAGGATGGACAGCGTTTGGAAAACTGTCTTATATTCTGAAAAGCGAAATACCAAATAACTTAAAGAAGCAAGTACTTATATGACAAATGCGTTTTACTGGTAATAACTTATGGCATTGAGACAATGGCTTTTACCGAAAAATCCATGAAACGATTAAGAACAGTTCAGCATGCCATGGAAAGAAATTTGCTTGGCTTAAGCTTAGAGATTGAATCAATAATGTTGAAATCCGTCGTCGAACAAAATTTAGAGACGTCAGTAGAAGAGTAGCGGAGCTTAAATGGAATTGGGTGGGCCACATAGCTAGACAACCAGACGAACTATGTACAATCAGAACTTCCATATGGAGACCAAGAAGCTCAAGAAGAAGTATACAAGAAGCAAAGAACCGTGAAGTATGGAAAGGATTAAGGAAGAACTACGTCCAGAAGTGGGCAGGGAAGGATTTATGAAGAAGAAGAAGAACCGCGTGTGAGATCAAGGATATGGGAGCTCTGACCTTCTGCCTTGCTGGCCAAACCCTTAATGTGATGTAGAGCCTCACCAGTATTGATTCTTTTATTATTAAACTGTAAAATAGAAACGATCTTACCTACTAGAAGAACTCTCTATCGTAACTGTGTGCTGCTTATTTATTGTTGGAACTATATACTCCCTAGGTGTTTTTCTCGACATTGCCCTTCGATAATATCCTATTTGAATCAATCATTCAAGCGGCTAAAAGGCATGGTATTGACGACACATTTCAAGAACATGCTAGAAAGTCGACAAGTACAGACCACAATATATGTGGTAAGGAGATGGAGATATCGGTAGCCAGGGCTTGCCCGCAAGGAGAGGTACTATCCTCCTTACTTTAGGATTTCCTTATAAATGAACTCATAACAAACCTGAATAACGAAAGCTACTTCACCCTTGGTTAGCCAGATGATATAGTCATTCTTATAGAAAGTAAGCACGGAAATATAATCTCGGAAATTATGCAAAGTGTCCTAGCTGCCATGGTGCAATAAGGAAAACCTTGCTGTAACTTCTTCAGCTGATTGTTGCCCACTGCCGAACATAAGCTTCTTCTAATCTCTTCCATGCGTTTTTTTCATAATTCAGGATTCGACGTCTGCATGGTTTTGAAGAAGGTTTGTGGCAATTTAAAACACCACGCTTACCAAGCGGGTTGGTAAGTTGATGGGGATTAGGAAGGATCTAGTAGATATTGGTCGGGTATAAGGTTAGGACATGATTTCTCTCGGTGTTGGGAAGTGAGAGAGAACCAAGGCTCGCGTGGGCAGGGACCCCTCCCTGAAGTAGACTTGTCCCTTGCCAGGATCGCAGAGGAGTGTCTACCCGCTACCCTACCCTTCCTGTAAACCCTACAAAAAATAAACTCCTACCAATTACTAGGAAAAGAAATCATGAAGGCTTAAAGCCCCTGAAACTTTTTCGAGAAACTCAACATGTTGGGGGAGAAATGGGAATAAATACCAAAAAGTGGTCCATACACAACGGTAATAAGACCAACAATAACTTGTGGTTCAGTAATATGGCGGCCCAAAGTAAATCAAAGACAAACAATAAACCAGCTTCTTAGAGTTGGAAGATTGGCTTGTTTCTGCATAACCGGAACATTTAGGAGTACCCTTCCAACAGCATTAGAAGGTCTTTTGCAACTTCCTCCGCTAGATATAATAATCAAGGGCGAGGCACGTATGGTAGCATACAGCCCACACTGAACGGGTACTTGGAGAAGCACCCAACAGATATGAGGACACTCCAAAATAACAACTGTAGCAGCTGGCCCAGTGCTAGGCATGGAAACAACACCCCTTTCACAAGTTCTTTGAAGTAACGATAAACCGTGAAGAGTGGCAGTAAAGGGAACCACCAGATATACAAAAAAGCATAGGATGGTATATAGACGGATCACCCACAAGTTACGGAACCGGAGCTGGAGTATAGGGTAGCAAACCAAAATACAGTAGCTCTGTATCTCTATATCTGTGCCAAGTACCACAATATTCCAAGCAGAAACGTATGCAATTTAGCAGCAATAGAAGAGAAGATAAGAAAGGGTTATACGAACAAAACCATCCTTATTATGGATGTTGCAATGCGAGCGCTGAATTCCAACTAGATCACGCCAAAACTTGTCTGTAACTTCCTTACTAGCCTCCTAGCACTGGCAAACTCTAACGAGGTAGAATTTGTATGAGTGGCGGGCCACAAAGACAAAAGAGAAAAGAAATTTAGATAAACTAGCTAAACAAGGATCTGAAACACCATTTACAGGGACTGAACCTGTGGTCGGCGTAACTAAATGGACAGTGAGAGGAGCAGTTGAGGAATGGATTATAACCAAACATTCGAAACATTGGAGACTTTAACCTTGACGAAGACATAGTAAAACTATGATGGGCAACCAGTCCCAGATGTATACTAAAACAGTCCTTCAACTTAGGAGGACTCAAATTGTAATAGTGACAGGATTCTTAGCGGGACATTAGCACTTCAGACAACATCAACCTGGAACCCTCATATGCAGACTATGTGACAAAGAAGAAACATCCTTCCAAATGGTAAATCTTTAAGGGCTTTAACCCCAACAAGATACAACCACCAGGCCAGCTTGATCAATAAGCTCCTAACTCTGGTAAATGGAAGGGATCTACTAAACAGCGACTAGAAACAGAATGGGACGTACAATAGCCCCAAAAGGCTGCAATTTTGAAGGGTACAAATAACCTCAATCAAATGTGGACTCTCAATTTATTATGCAGATAGTGTTGCATGTACAAAAT
Source organism: Limonius californicus (assembly GCA_014611495.1). Taxonomy (NCBI): domain Eukaryota; kingdom Metazoa; phylum Arthropoda; class Insecta; order Coleoptera; family Elateridae; genus Limonius; species Limonius californicus. The sequence continues at coordinate 88,286 of JABXWE010105454.1, read as the reverse complement.
TAAATATTAAACGGTGTGGTAACAAGTTGTACTGCTTGGTTGGAAGCTGTGTGCTCTCAATTTACGTTTTCTTCTGTTGGTATTATTGATTTGATATCATCACAATGATTTTTTCTAGGTTTCAGTTGACATTATCATTTTATGTTTAAATTATTTTTATATTCTACCATATATGGGGTGGCCTCCACGTTCTTCTGATTTGACCTCACTTGATTTCTTTTAGTGGGGTCATGCTACCACAGTTGAAACTGTAGAAGAACTTTCGGCGCGTATTCTTGCTGCATGTGAAGAAGTTCAACAGACTCCTGGTACATTTGGAGCGGTGCGCAGGAATTTACTTCGTAGATGTGCTTCGTGTGTAGAAGCTAGGGGGCGACATTGTGAACGTTTACTATAATAAAATGCCGCCGAGATGTCATTTGTACCATGGAGAACATGTTCGTTTTCTGACATTAAATTCTATTTTAATCCCATCCCAATGTTTGGGTTTCTTAAATTTAAATTCAAAATATTAATTATTACCATGCTGTGATTTTTATTCCACTAATATTTAATTTCGGCGTTGCCGTGATATGTCTATTTAGTTTTTAATTATGAAGTGTCATTTAATATTCATGGTTATCTTTATTCAAATAATTTTTCCTGCAATACTTCAATATTTTGTAATTTTGATATTTTCTTATCAGTCTGAACATGAACCCTAGTGGGTTCGAAAACGTTTACACCATTTTATAACTTTAACAACATTATATTCATTTTATAGGATTGACTGTGGTTTTATTCAACGACTTATCTACCTTATCCCATTATTTCAGCGAGTTTACTATAATTTTGTTAATTTTTGAATTAGTTATTCTACATTTTTCAAATTGTTGGTTTTTGCTTTGTAATTTTGGTTTTTTCTATTGCTTAGTTTTGAAACATTTTGTTAATAAATTTATTTTAAATTTAATTTGAATTTGAAAAGTGGGAAAGAGGGCTTTATTTATCCTGTATTAATTTCCGTCGTTATGGAAACAAATAGTAGGTAGTAAATTGAGTTGCCTACATTTAGGCGCTTCTTAAAGAATCTTTGAGAAGCTCTATCCCTGAAAGGAAACACTTTTGACCAAACATTTATTAGCAAAAAATGTTTGTTTTTATGTACACTTTAAGCCCTAGAAGTTTGTCCCTGCAATTCATTAACACCCTGTATACATAACGTATATATTAAAGCAAAATCACCCCGTTTTGGGGAATTGTCCACACATCGGGGTCACTGGTGGTGGTGGTGGCAGTTATGACTAACGAACTTGTTCTGCAGTCCATTCAATTGTGTTTATAATAACCGCCAGAAAAAAATTCAATTATGTAATTACAAACTTTAATTATAATTTGTAATAGCTATTCTGATTTACAACACACAGAATGTTTTACAAAAATTGAAAAACAATAACTACTAATAAACTGAACAATATCCTATGTAAACCTAAATCTCGTTATTCAGGATTATCTCCGCGGCAAATTTAATATATTTTATAATAATACAATACGCTAGCGGTGGTTGTCACGGCAACTAACCGATGATTTTGTTTCATAGTGAATTCATTTAGGTTCATTCGCCCGCTGACAGTAAAAACTAAGGAGGAGGGTTTTTAGGTTTATTTATTTTCATTTTATAATTGCTGTCCATTTCGCGTTTGAAGTATTTAAAAATTCATTTCAGGATCCCGTTAAAATCGATAGTTTACTCAAATTTAAGATCGATAAAATAACCCCTTACTGCCAGAGAGGAAAAAAAGTTACCTACGTTCTGTTAGATATTAGTTAGTCAGACTTAAAGTCAAATGTTCGCATTTGAAACTCTGTTTTCCCACTTTCAATTCATAAATCTAGAATCTAAGAACGTTTTCCTCGAAATTTTTCTTTTCAACCTTCTCCTCAAAATTTTCAATTGTTATGTAATTTTCCTAATGTTCCATTTTTAATAAATAAAGATATTAAAGCAAGTATTTGTTTTATTAGATCTGGTTAGTCTATTGTAAAAAAAAAGCAGCCAAACTGTAATGTTGCATATGTTAAAAAAGGGAATCATATTCGTAAAATACTGCACATAATATTTTCATTTAGCTATTTTAAATGTCCAGAGGTCACCTTCGTGCAGAGTAAACTTACCTACATAATTATAACAAAGAGAAAATGTAATAAAGGCGTGTGCAACACATTTTCCACATTACTTTCAAGCATGGAATTACAAGCGAGAAATTTGAAATTCACCGACGATTAACAACAAAAATTTTATAAGAATTAAATCGAAGATCTAGAAATTTAAACCAAAAATAAATGATATAATTTCGATACCAAAGGTCCAAATTTCTATTGCAGCCAACTTCAACTCACTGGGCTACGTTTTACGTTCAGTTTTCTCTTCCGAATAGGGCAGTGAGTAATTTCACTCAACTCACTGCTCGTGTATACTTAACATGTTTATATCTTTGTTGTAACGCATTTTTTGCCACGTTATAAAACAGTATTAGATTCTAAAATCCTTATTTAATAGTTAACACGTCTTCGTTGCTGAAAAATAGCATAATGATGAGCTCATTGTTGTTACATACGCAACAATTCTTTTAAATTGGCAATAAAGTCCGTAATTTCTTTTATATTACTAATTGTCTAGCAATTATAATGTTAATCAATGCCTGTACTTATGTACTATTATTATAACTAATCTTAATATTTTCCAATCGATTCGATTAAGCTTCGTCTTTGTGATAGAGGAAAAATGTATTTTATGGTAAAGCTTCAGCTCAAAATTATGCGCTTATTTGATACTAGAAATTGATCTCAATCTATATTGTTATTTAAATAAATATTTCAAAACAAACCAATACCGTACGCTAATTTACATTTGCTTTCCTGCGCAGTGCCTTCATTAAATATTTATAGCCAAAGGAGACCTTGTATAAAAATTTAAGGTTACGACAACCTTTTATGACACGAAAAATTCTAACTTTTACAACCGTATGCATTTTTAAAACGGCAAAATTTATTTTTAATGGAAAATATACATCTACAAAATCCCTAGATTTTCAACTATATAATATAAGGCATGACTTGAACATGCGAAGCCTTAAAGTTTTGTAACGATAAAATGACTCTTCTATTAAAATATTTTAACGCTTTGCCTCCACACAAACATTTAAATATACTGTAATTGCAAATACAAACCACAATAAAAGTTCCAAAAACGTAATTTTATTTAGGACATTTAATGTAACTAGTAGTAATCGGTTGCATAGCAGAGCACTGCGGACGCCGCTCAAACAATATTCGTAGTGCAGCACGATCCGCGCTCGTCGATACTTGGTTGGGTAGACCAATACAGTGGCATATGCAACCGGTCGTGTTTCGGAGGGTACGTAAAATCGTCGGAACCGGTTGTCATACGAACATCTTTGACAATCGTAAGCCATGTAGTGGAACTTCTTTCTCTATTCAACGGGTTAGTTTAGTCTCCTCCACGACATGCGTGCAAGAGCGCTCATGGAACCTACTCCATTGTAGGTAGTTAATAGGTCTATGGCATACACACAGAAGAAGAAAGAGAAGAAAAAGAAGAAGAAGACGTTAGTAACAATTTCATCAACGTTTTATTACTCAACGGAATAAATAATTCCTAAATATTTGAAATTTTTGTAGAAAAATTGTAACGTTCGTTTAGTTTTGCCGCTTCATTTGAATTAAAGTTTTATTTTAATTGCCGCCCTTGGGCCGATTGCTATTTTATTATTTTTAAAGATTAAGTTATGGGCCGTCACTTTTGCAAAGCCTCTGAAAGTTTCCATTGTTCCGGTTGACGTACTTGTGTAGTCTGCATTGCCGATCGAAAATAGTTCTTAGAATTCTTCGTTTGCAGAATCGCCAGAAGTCCCACATGTAAGAATTTTGTTCTAGAACAATTTCGCTTGGGTGAGAGTTTTTGCGGAGGGAGGCATGGAAGTAAACGCTAGCTTCTGGGAGTGAAGGCACGTGGTTTTTGGAAACAGAGTTGTTGGCAGCATTCTGCTAAATGAATATATCGTATCATTTTTTCCCTAGACAAAAGAATCTTCGATTTATGTCGGATTAAAAATATTAACAGAGTGTTAGCTTTGTGTTAAGATAATTCAGTGAAATGGTTCTCTCGACTTGTGTCCGATTAGAGGCTTTCAACCCCGCGACAGTCTCCTGCGAGCTGTTGCAAGTGATAATCCCGTACAGCGGCGGAGATTTTGGCTCCTAAAGTTCCCGTCTGTCTTTCTTTGTCAAAAATGGTCCTGGCCCGTAGCGTTGTCTACATCTTGATCCAGTCCTCAGGGGGTGCCTGCGAATTTTTCCTGCTTCCCGAAGAACCTACGAACACCCCAGTTGTGCCTCTCTCTACTCCTCCACCGAACAAAGGTAACGTAGGACAAATTGTTAATTGTGTTGGGAAAACTTGTTTCGGATTCATTTTATTGGATTAAGGTGCTGAACCTTTTTTTATGCCACGTTAAGCGACCTTCGATAAAAAAATAAATGCCGCAAGCCAGGGCCGGGCGAGCCTTCCACTTTGGACGTCCCAACAATCCTTTGTTTAGCTCATAGTTATTTTTCTTGTTTGTTCAAAATTGCATTATTTGTGTGTTATATTTTACTCAATAGATTTAGAAGCAGTTAAACCGTAGTAGGATCTTTTATTTCTTATCGTATTGTGTGCATGAATTTTGTAAACTTTATATACAGGAGGAGGCACAATAAGGCTTCTCGGCCTTCCACGAGAACATGCAATCAGCTGTGATTTAGAAGGTGGCGCCCGCTAATTTTGACCTACTCTTTACACAATTACGTACGACTTCCCTCCCGTAAGCGTTTCTCGTGAACCACCCCTACTCCTCTGCGTTTAGGCGAAAGCCTTTTTCCATCTTTCTTATTGCGGGTCGACGAAAGAGCTCGTTTGGCCCAACACAATATAATTAATCATGTTTGATTATCTAGTGTGCTATGAATCACCCAAGGTAACAATAAAAAGCAACACGTATCTGTGTTATTGAGCATCTGTATTATTGGAAACAAGCTAATTTTTTCTTTTTATTAAAGCAATCAAACTATTGAAAACTCTATCGTGGTGCTATTTCTTTTTCTATCATAGGCAATGTTTATAAATTATGGAGCCTGATACATTAAGGGAAGTGTTATCTATCTTGTACTGTTTGCATACAAGTCAAACCGTTTAATAAACATATGTACGAGGGGAACTAAAATACTTATCTACATAGCCACAAAAACAATTGCTGTACGGCTTATGCTACTAATGCTATATTTGCACAAGTTATTGACAGTTGTATATGCAATTTTATTTATATCTGCACATCCATTTCAAACATATTGTGTTCAGTTGTATTAGAAAATAATGTAGTAAAACTTTAACACAGAAGTGTAATAAAATTCTTTACGAAAGAACAGAACGGGTCAAAATCTATCTATGACAGGATAACGGCGGCCTTCGGAGAAGAAGCACAGTCTTATTGCAAGATTAAATTTCGGTGTAAACAATTTAGTTGGAGACGGGAATCCGTTGAAGATGACTCAAGATCGCCTAGACCAGGGATCGGCAACCTTTTGGAGGGATCGGGCCACTTGCGTAGCCCATAAGTGGTAGCGAGCAGGTGGGGGGACAACGTCATGCGACACCCATAATCAAAAGGGTTTTAGTAAGCTTACTTATAAAACCAATGACGGTATTTTAACCCTTAAGTAGGAAGGTGGTATGTTTTTAGTTCCACGAAACCTTAAACCCACCCTTGCAAAAAGAGCATTGGAGCCGGGGTGGCGAAGTTCCAAGAATGTACCCTCTATTCGGTGTGCCAACTGGCGTGGTGGTAGACACTGCCGTTTCAATGAGTACCTACGAGCTATTGAGATCACATCTTCGTTATTACACGGTCAGTTTTGCGATTAGTGAAACGAATAGAAGGAACCAATCGAAATGTGCCAACCGACAATTGGCCCTCGAAACAAACCCCTGCAAAATTTTCAATATTTTGCTCATGTTACTCTATTGCTGCCTTATAAGGCATAATTTTATGTTATGTTACTCAATGTCATATTGTTCTGTTTAAATAAACTAATTTAAAACGGCCTGCGGGCCCCAGTTTGCCGACCCTTGGCATAGACTTTCAGATGCGACTAATGAAGAAATATGCCAGAAAGTTGAGGTTATGGTGCTGAAAGATCGACGATTGAAAGTTGCAACTGTATCTTCAGAATTAGAATTTTCTGAGGGAAGCGTCATTACCATTTTACACTATAAATTAAGCTTGAGTAAGATTTAGCGCGGTGAATTCCTGACTCCGGAAAAAAATTGCACCACCAACAAACTTGCGACCAACGTTTGTCCACTTTAGAGCAGGATTCAGAGTTTCTAACACGAATGGTGATTGGTGACGAAACCTGGGTTTATTACTGGGACCCTGAGACGAAACAAGAATCCATGCAATGAATTCATAAGGGTTCTCCACCTCCCAAGCAATGCCGAAGCCAACGTTTTGCTGGAAAGTTAATGACCACAGTTTTCTGGGACATGTAGAGAATATTGTTGATCGAATATATACCAAGAGCACTTACTGAAGTAACTTATGCCAATACTGTAAAATTCAATTAACTAGTGAAAAACGCCAATATATGCATCAGAAAAGCATCTTGTTTTTGTATGACAATGCACAAGTCAACAAGTTCGAAAGATCGTGCCCGTTTTAGAGGAATGTTGGTTTCAGGATATTCATCGACCATCTTACATCCCAGATACGGCACAATCTGATTTTTATCCGTTTGTAAAACTGTCGAAATATTTAAAAGGACGAAGATTTTGCTCAGATAATGGACTGAAACAGATCGTCGGTGACTGCTTCGCTAGTCACCAAAAGGAATTTTTTTCTGAAGGTATAAACCAACTTCCGGACAGATGGCGTAAGTGTGTTAATACAGATGGATGTTATATTGGAAAATAACATTGTTAATAATTTTGTGCCTCTTTTGTTTAATGTTTAGTTAGATAATTTGTTGAGTTCCCCTTGTATGTGCATCAAGATTTATATTTCACGTTTTTAAAATGTATTGTATTTGGGAAAAAAAGGTCAGCCTATTTACCATACTTAAAAATAGTACAATCACCTATTAAACGTATTGCGCTAACACTAAAATATATCATCTTTGAGTGCTTTGTCTTTTACGAATTGTAGCAACCTTCTCTCGTATCTGCTTGTGTTGTGCATTTGAAGTGCCTCAAACATAGAGCACCCATAGCTTAACATGAGCTCTGGACCATGGGAAATCCAAACACTTTTACTCTAGAGAAGATTTGCTAAGCAGAATACCGCGCTGATTTGTCATTGCTTTGCGAGGGAGAACGGCCGTTAAATATTCAATGTTATGAAACTGAGAATTGAACCCAAACCTTCCAGCGTAGAAGTTTAACACAGTGACCTCCAGTTGGCTACCGCCATACATACATCAAGACATCTAGTACTGGAGAAATATCGCTTATTTATAGTTTGTGAGAATCTAGCCTAGCTAAGATTTATAAATTACTTTATTATTTGTTGTTATTTAATTATTACCTTTTCCAGTTTATCTTCTATTAACTGACTAGCATTGCAATTTACATACATCACATTTCCAACCTACTGCTTAAAGGTTTTATACATTAACCATCGCCGTAATTTACATCTGTGAGTTTGATAATGTCGGACCACCGCCTGTATGTTGCAATAATGTCACTAAATAGTGTAAAGTTAATTTTTCTATTTTTCATCAAACTGTGCACTAATTAAAGCATACAAATATTCCGTGTACAAGCACTAGGAAGCAAATGGTATTTATATTAATATGCCTTACGACCTTAAAACTTGCTTAAATTAGTATGAATTGCTTCTATACTGTTTATAGTCGACTTAATGGGGGTTTTTGATAAAAATCGTTCTTAAACTAACGCAATTTATATCGAGTCTAAAATGTTTTTGCAGTGAAGAGTCTTCCTTCATCTGCATAGTAATAGTCGTTCATGAATGATGCATTTGAACTCTATTATTGTAGTAAAATTTTACTGCAACATTAGCATAAAAACAATGTTATTTCTAGCAAGTGTTCAAGTCTAAAATGTACCGTAAACATACTGCACACTCTCAAAAGCAGCGGTTCTCAAACTTTCGTATTTCGCCCCCCCCCTTTTCTACCTTGAATAATTCTGCGCCCCCTGCATAATATAAGATAGATAAGAATAATCCAATACGCAGGAACGTATTTAACTCGATTTGGGCATATTGGCTACGCTGCGGATGTGGTGCAGTCGCGCAGTATTATCATCTGATCTACTGTTACCCGAATGTTCGCGGCAGATATCGATACGTCTCGAATTTTCTACATTGAAAATGCGTGATTATAATACCAGCGGCAGAGCGTCAGTTGTTACTTGCGTCGTTGTGACTGTGTTACATTAGAGAGTTCAAATGCCAAAAAAAAATTATTGTACAGTTACGTACACGTTTAGTAAATATGGATAGATTTTCAATTGGTGGCAAACGTAAGCTTAAAGACGAAGAAGCTTCTACTTCATCTGAAAAACACGAAAATATTACCAAGCATACTTAAACTTCGGCATATATCAGTTTGAAAAATAATTCGCCATACAACTTGAGGAAGTAACAGACAGCGGTAACGATTCTCATTTGATTTGCTATATCAGATTCTGTCAGGCTGCTGCAATAGTTGAAGACTTGCTATTTTGCAAGCCTATTCAAGCAAGAGCAAGTGCTGTCGAATTGTTCAAAATTACAAATGATGCTACTGTAAGCGCAAACTTGCAGTGGAAGGATTGTGTTGGAATTTGCACCGATGGAGTTCAAGGAAGAAGACGGTAAATCTAAATGCAAAACCAATCGCCAAGCCTTGGTTCACCACAGAAGTAAAAAGAATCACAGAGGCAAAGAGGAAAGCCTACCTAGAGTCCAAGAGTAAACAAACCAGAAAGGCGCACGAGAGCTACATAGCAGTGCGAAATCAAGTAAATAGCAGAAACCGCGAAATAAAGAACAAATACTGGCAAAAATTTAGCGCAGACGTGGAACATGACATGTACGGCGCACAAATGCGGGTCTGGAAAATGCTAAGAGGCCAGAAAAAATCAATAAACGAGAGCATAGAAATTAAAGCTATAAGCGGAGAAGGATGGACCAACTACTTTCAACATCTGTACGATGACACTGACCTCGGAGACCAAGAGGAGGAAGAGGAAGATGAGCATAGAATACAAGAGGAAGAAATAGCAACAATGAGAGAAGAACAAATAAGAAATGCAATAGCAAAGCTAAAGAACAGAAAGACACCCAGCGAAGACGAAATAGTCAACGAGCTGAGTAAATACGGCGGGGAACCTCTGACTAAAGAATTAACGAAATTGTTCAACATAGTAGTAGCCCTTGGAGGGAGATAAAAAGGAACCATCGAACTATAGGGGAATACCACTCCTTAGTTCCGTAATGAAACTATTCACAAGCATAATCGAGAGGGAGATATCCTCCATCATCCCAATAGCTAAAGAACAACAGGGCTTTAGAAATACAGATCCACACTGGACGCAATATTTATTATACGACAAATTGCAGAAAAGGCCCTTGAATGCAACAAACTCGCTTTTATCTGCTTCGTGGATCTTACAAAAGCGTTTGATAGAATACAACTTAAAGATGTCTTGAAAATACTGGAAGAAAAAGAGGTACCCAAAGACTACATTCGTATAATTAAAGAACTAAATGCCAAAAACACCACCAAAATAAGACTCAACAAAAAGTTAACCAAAGAGATAAAGACTAACACGGGAATTCGACAAGGAGATAGCCTCAGCCCCCGACTGTTTAACGTAATCATGGACAAAATCATTGATGCAGTCAAAGAAAGCGGTCGCGGATATAGACTAGGAAACAATAAGATAAACACCATCCTCTACGCAGACGACGCAGCACTTATAGCCGAATCAGAAAACGACCTGCAACAGCTACTGCACAAGTTTAAAACCATGGCTGAAAAATATAATATGGTCATTTCAACAGCAAAAACAAAGGCAATCACAACATCGAAAGAGCCTGTGCTATGCAAACTAGCAATAGACAACATCTCAATTGAGCAAGTAATGTCATTCTGCTACTTAGGTAGCAAAATATCTAGCTATGGAGATCTTAAAAATGATGTCAAATACCAATTAAACAAAGCAGCCACCATATCGGGACACTTAAAACTATCCATCTGGAAAAACAAGCACCTTACTATAGAATGCAAAGCCAGAATCTATAAGACATGCGTACGGCCAATCCTGACATAAGGGGCGGAAACCAGAACCGGTAACGCAACTACAAAAAGGCAAATGAGGACAACGAAAATGAAAGCATTAACGTCAATGGCTGGATATACAATGTGGGATAGGCAACGGAATACACACATAAGAGAGAAATATAAAGTAGAAGATGCGGTACGTTGGGTGAGACAACGGAGACGAGAGTGGAACCAGCACAGCACCTAACCAGAATGGCAGACACTAGAATAGCCAAAATCGCCCATAACAGAGTACCACACGGCAGAAGACTCCCAGGGAGACCACCAAAAAGATGGAAGGACGTTGGCAGACAACGTCTCAAGAACAACCGCAACAGCTAGCGTGAAGATTCCAGAAAAAACAGGCGGTTTCGCCTACGTTAAGAAGAATAAGAAGAGTTCAAGCCATGTCTGGTAGATATATCAGTGTCCAAGCACTTGTCAAGAAGGAATCTCCAGGAGTAGTCTGGACACACTGCATGAATCATCGGGAAGTTTTAGCATCAAAATTGCTAAGTCCTGGGCTAAATATTGTTTTGATAGTAGTTATTAATGTGGTTAATTATATAAAAACCAGACCTCTGAAATCAAGAATTTTCGCTGCCCTTGTGAAGATACGAGAGCTGAACATATATCATTGTTGTTTTATGCTTCATCCAGGTGGTTGTCGGTAAGGTGTTCCAGAAATAGCGATATTCTTGAGCGAGGAGGGTCATAAGCATGCGGAAGAATTCTACGACAATTTATTTGTAATGAAGCTCTCCTACTTAGTAGACATATTCGAAAAACTTAATTCACTTAATCTTCAACTTCAGGGAAATAATACAAATATATTTCATTTAAATGAAAGGGTCAATACCTTTTTTAAGAGGATACAGTTACAGAATAACAAATTAAAAGACAACTATTTTCTCATTAAAGCTGCTTTAAAGTCTAAATATAGAAAGAAACTTCAAATAGAAAAGGAGAAGGAAGGAAGGAAAATGTGTCTATCTCGAATATCAAACCAAACCTGAACAGGCTGTGTGAGGCACATATTAGTCATTAAATCTATGCCTTAGAAATGTTTTATTTTAATTTTAGTTATAATGCTTTCGCTGTGATAAAAATCTAAACAATTAATTCCGATGTCTTGTTCATTTATTCGATGCCTTCCCTCCTGTACAGCTTCGCCTCCCCCCGTACAGCTTCGCCCCCTCCAGGGGGGCGCGCCCCACAGTTTGAGAATCTCTGCTCTAAAGTTTACACATGGTATGTGAGTATGTACCACATATCGACAAATTTCGATCAGTTTCTAAGACCACTAGGTTTTGAGATACAAAAAATTTGACAGACCTACAAAAAAGTACGAATTTATAAGTTTATAAGAAGAAAATGTACTAAAGGCTGGTGCAAAAATGCTCCACTACAACGTTCACGGTGTTTTCAAGGACAGAATAGAAGAGAGGAATTTTAATTTGACAGACAACAGTAGAAATTGAGAAAAGAAGTTGGCAATTCCGAAAATTAAAGTTGGCAATTAGGAGAGTGAAATTAATAAAGCAAATTCTTCCAAAAACCGACTAGTCTGGAAACAAAAATTGCAACAACATTATATTTGGAAATCTTGTTGTTAGAGTAGAAATTATAAAATGACACAATTAAAATATGTTTGTGTTCGTATGCCATTTTAAAAAAAAATTCTGGAAATTTGAGACCATTGCTACAAGAAATTTTGATCCGTTACAACTGATTGATCGAAAGTGGTTTCACAGCCATTCGACCGCTTCTCGGCTCCTGTGTTCCACCACTTTCAATGGTTCCTCTCATCTTCGTTCAATTCTCATCTTGTTTTTTTATCTATCACTATCATCCATTTCCATCATTTGTTTTTTCTCTAATTTGCCATTCATTTCATATACATTCCGGGATTTTCTTCTTCCATTCTTTCTAACAAGGTTAAAGTTTTATAAACTGCTAAATCAGTAGCTTAGGTACAGTTGTCAGGGCATCAAGGAGATATATAATGTTACTAGTAAAACAATTCTACCTTCTGATTAAAAACCAGTCTCTTCTTAAAATATGCTATATTACGCTATTTCTTCTTTTCTATATATGATTCCTACTTGCTCTTCTTCTTGTTCGGTTCTCCTTATTGTTTCCTCGTCGGTTATTCTACCTATTCTATTTATATTTCTTCTATAGCGTCACTGTGCAAACGCTTATATTTTTTCTTATTTGTTCCTCCGCCCGTACGATAGCACTCCATATGTTCTGATAAACTGTTGTCTTGTGTTTATTGATAGTGTATTAGATGTTAACACGAACTTCATTTGATAGAAAGCTCTTATCTCTGTGGCACTTATTAGCATACCAACTCCTACAGTGAATTATTATTCCTGTAGTAACCTTATGTTCTATTTCATTTATTGTTTGTTGCGTATGTAGATTGAAATGTTGAAACACCATTATGGAAAACATTTAAACATCCAATAAACCTTTGGTTTCTACAATTATATAGAGGTGGTATAGCAACTACAGCCTAGGTAACATGTCTTACAGCTATTTTGAGTAGGCTCCATTGCCTACTCGCAATAAAGATCTACAATATTATAAAAAAATACTTTTTGTGTTTCTGGACTTTTAGTTTCTTTTCTTCTTCTTCTTAGATTATGTAATTGACCTGTTTGTTTATGGCTAGCCTGGTTTCTGTGACAGTGATGTCTAGAACAGTCTTACCAGCGTTTCGGCGATCTTCCTAGCTATCTCCTTGCTTTTGAATTTTGGGTCATGCACACTTTTGATAATCCTTGATCGCACATCGGTTCTACGTATGCTCATTCTCCCCTTCGATTTCGCCCCCACCTTATTCTATCTTTTATGCTGCATGTTCAGTTAATGTTTGGAAATTATTTTTCTAACTTAATTAATACGGGAAGATACACAATACTAAACCAAACCAAACATTACAAAATTCGGTAAATCTTTTATTAAATATCAAAACTATCTTAATAAATGTCTAAAGCTCTACAGAACCACCTCTGTACTTCCCTGACAGTCGTTTTGCTAATTAAAATCCGTGCACCTTCAATCGGTTCTATTTGACTTGATCCCATACTTGTACGGCAAGTGTATCGCTTAAATAAAGTTTCGCTTCTACTTGATACACTATTTGATATAGTATTTTGTACTTATAAATTAATATACGAAGCAGTTTTAATAAATACTACAAAAATGTGCTAATCCCCTAAGCATAGTTAAATTAAAGTTTTTCCAGACTCCCATCGTTTAATATTTAAAGTGGAAACCGCCCTTGTAAAAATGTAACATTACGGCAAACTTTTATGACACTAAAAATTTTCGCTTTTACAATCTCATACATTTTTAAAATGTATGTTTAATACCATGTAGACATTTGCAAGAAAACATACATAATGTAAGACATAATTCCAAAACTACAACCTTTATCTGTCAATTTTTGAAAGTAGGTTTCTCTTAATTTTTTCCAATTCTCCTTGTCTTGGTGTATTTTGGTCTAAGTGTTTGACGCTACTTCTTTTGCTGAGCCGTCCGTTACGTAGTTTGGTTGTCTAGGGTTTCCGTATTGAATGCTTTTGGTTCACTGTTTTTTGATTGTCAGCTCCTTTTTTGCTCTGTTATTCTTTTGCTTATATCCGTCAATTTGTAATTCTATTTGAGAGTCTGATCTCCAGCTTATTCGGCTTCATTGCGCGTTGGCCTGTATTAAATATTTTATTCTGTCACTGTAAAATTTATAGTCTCTAATCCGTATCTTCCTTTTTCAAGTGTATTGGTGTAACACCCTTGAATACATCTCTTAGTTTTGTATATGTTATTCATCCTTGTAGTATTCTACGGGTTACTTTGGCTGTTTGGTTGTCATTTCTTAATTTGATTACTACTGTCAACACCATAATAATACATGTATTTCATAAGATGTTTAAAAAATTTAAATTACACTTTTGTTATAGCAGCCCTGATATATAACTTTGCCATGTTGTGATGGATATTTACATTACTTTAATTTATTTACCACAATTGTAAAGGCAAAGTTGTGTAGGTAGCATTCCATGAAGGGGTGTTCTTATGATTGTCATGCGTTTGACGATCGGGGCGTTGTGGTGAACACCGTGCCATTATCTACCGCTATATACCTCACCCTATCTACTCGATCGTGCTAGGTTTATTATTATAATTATTTATTATTATTACAGGCCTTGTAGGCCCATTGCTTTGGTGTGAGGCAAGGCTAAGTTAGTTTGTGCAGTGCACAACAGGGCCCGACTCTGCGGGTTACCGTGTTGGTGCGTACCATGCTTAACCTGCCGGGTGTGTGGTATATTTTTGTGTATATGAGCTTGATACTCCTCTAGTGCTATCGTAACACGAAGAGTGCCATCAATTTGATCCCCAACGGCAAATGGAGACCCGGAGACCGGGACCCAGTACCGATCACCCGGGGAATTAGAAAAATTTCCGACCCTGGACTGATTCGAACCGGTAAGTATTTGGACTATTATATCCAAAGCTTGGCTCTCTTACCACTGAGCCATCCTCGCCCCTTTATTATTACAATAGTATTGATATATTTTCCTAAAACCACTCGAGACTACATTTCTATGTAATCCCAAATACATTATTATTATTAAAATAACTGACATTATTCAGTTGTCGGGGTAACTATAACAATGTGCGTTTTTTTTAATCGATTTGATTTTGTTTATAATAAAAGATGAACAGCAAGTGCAAATAACTCGTTCAAATTTTTGACCACCTACCGATGCCGCCCATAAAATACTAAACAATACCAAATATTAGTAGATATTGGAAGTACTAGTTAAGGTAAAGGTCGTTTATTGTAAGATTCTTGGCTTTAAGAGTAACGTGTACCACTTTTTTAAGGAAACTATGTTTAAACAGTATTTCTGCTGGTTAAAGAGCATATATTCACATAATTATTGACGTCCAGAAGTTTTTATTGAATCCACCACTACAAGTATTGTTTTTCTTCTTCTCTTCATATTTTGGTTACACAAATCATAATCGCAACCCTCTATTTTGGTTCCCTCTCTTGCTTGTTTGGTCTTCCTTTATTTTTTTTGTCGTGTACTTTGCATTATACAACTATTTTAGCCAGTCTGCTTAGTTCCATTCTATTTTGTCATGTATACTGTAGATGTTTTTTCTTCTGTCTCTCATCGTGCACGTTTCTTATAAATTTTGTTCCCACATTTTGCAGTATCTATTCTTTAAAATGCACTGTCGACACTTATCAAACAGAGATTACAATTAATTTTCAATCTATATATGAAAACATGTGGTAAAACAACGTTCATGGCACTTCATCCCTTAAAGGCACTTTCCACCACCTACGACGTAGAAACGTATGAATTTTAATTTTTATTAACGTCATTTTTGGTACAATTGCAGAACAATCCATATAGGCATGCTATCTCTACACTTACATAACTTTAAAGTAGATCCCTTGTATAATTGTTATTTTTCGGATACTGTTAAGAAATGTATTAAAATACACTTTCTACTATCTAACAAGTGAAAATCTGTTTCACTAAAATTAACTGCCAGGAGAATCTAAAACAATAGACGAGGTACTTTTTAAAATTTCAAAATGAAAACTTCCTTGTACGTATAGCTAGCCTAACCCAACGAACAGAGAAGAGAAGTTCCACTACATGGCTTACGATTGTCAAAAACTTTAGTATGATAAGCGGAACACTGTATTATGTTCTGCACTTCGAATACCTTTTGACTGGCGTCCACAGTGCTCCGATATAAAACCGATTGCGATACAGACGAAAAACGGCTCACTTGATGGACTTGGATAATTACTACCATCAGAAACACGATTTCCAGATAAATTATTTATATAATAACTCCTATGATTGTTATTTTGGTAGCTATTATTATTGCGATTTTGGCAATGTGATCTGCCATGGTTAAATCGTCCTCGATAATTACTTCTACCGCGATTGTTACTTGTGAAATGTTCCCTATTGAAGCCTCCGTTCTTGTTAGGAACATTTTCTAGCATTTCCGAATCTTCGGCGAAAATTAGCATATCCGTGCACATGATACATCGAAGCTGAATCCTGTTGTGAAAGGTCAGCATCTTCTGCACCTCTGATAGCTTCGTTTAATTTGTTATAATTTCGAGCTTTTAAGATAGTACGGAGCTCTTGGCTACGTAAACCGTTCGCAAATGTATTAATGGCAATTTTCTCGTTTACGGACCTCAAAATTTGAATTGCATTATCATTACCGTCAGCTTGTGTATTAGTTAAATTCATAAATAACTCTTCAATATTTTCGACAAATTCTTCCAGAGACTTATTATTTTGTTTAGCAGTATTTAATTGGACTGATAAAGTTGTAGCCGAATGTTTGGTTAACAAGTTATGTTTTTTATCAGCAACTAATCCACCATTACTTGAATACTCCGACTTTAATTTAATTTTGGAATTTTGTGAGAGACGTGTTTTCAAAACGTAGGATATTTATCAATTTTCTCA
This sequence comes from Limonius californicus, assembly GCA_014611495.1. Taxonomy (NCBI): domain Eukaryota; kingdom Metazoa; phylum Arthropoda; class Insecta; order Coleoptera; family Elateridae; genus Limonius; species Limonius californicus. The sequence goes on along the minus strand of JABXWE010105454.1, from coordinate 71,391 downwards.
TCATTAATATATTCATTCTCTACTGTCTATCATAAATCTCCGTATCGTTTAATTAATGTTTTTTTAAAGAGACTATCAATCAAAACGTGAGTAGCCCACGGGTTTGGCTAGTACGTGTATAAACGCCGTTCAAAATTCTAACAATTTAATTATTGGCTGCTTTAGTGAATCTTACTTTTTATTTTAATATAAAACACGAATAAACCCAGAGCGTGCTAAAATTATCATACTGCGCATTAGCTTTTTGCAGGTGCAAAGCTGAAACTTTGCTTATTAAGCCAAAGTGTGCGACCGCGTTTGTATTATAACTAGTTATTTAAACACAGGTTTGTAGTTTAGCTGCGCGAATTCAGTATGTATATTGTCACAAATCGGTTAATTTCTGTCTCGGCGTTGCAGTTACAGCTAAATTATGAATTTACGAAGTTTGCTGCCGTTATCAAGCTTGTATGGGCAAAACAGCCGCAGCAGTGACGAGGCCCTTGTTTACTCGATTCGCGTAGAACTTTTTTGTTTTAAACGTCTCAGCAAAACGGACGGGAAAAGGAAACTATAAAAAGCGAGTACAGCAAAAAAGCTGCACATCCCTTCAAAATTCAGGACGCGGGGCTGTGACAAGTTAGGACCTGACTATCAATGGAAACCCTCAAATAACTACCCAGCTAGGCCATAAAAACTGAAGCTTTCCCGAGCTCCGGCAGCATACATATTTAACAACAAAAAAGGTCAGGACAACGGCCCCCGCCTCGAATTAAACGGCTTTCTTCGGGAAAAGCAAAGAAAGTTAGCTTTATGGGCTCGCAAGTTAATTCCGATTTGCTTAGGTGTATTCATAATAAATCTCGCGGGCCCTTCAAGGGCTGCCGCTCTCCCATCATAACTTGTAATTCTGTACAAGCGAAAGCAGTTTCTTGCCAGTTAATGGCAGTATATAAAATTTCGCGCTGTTTCTCCAATCTTCCTAGTGCATGTCCGGTGAGACCAGAATTCAATAAAATAACCCAAGGACTGTTGCTGGATTTATTGGTTGTAAAACTCGCATTTGCCAAATGATTTGTTTTATTTGGCTTCTCTTTCGGTTGATTTACTCCGGTATTTACTCGGTAATCGCACAAAAAATACTCCAGTGTAAGAAGCGTTTAGTTTTATGAATTTTTTATGTCGACCAGGCTTAATGAATTTTTAATGCTCTTCATCACAGCACGGCATCGTAAAAACAGCCCCGATCCTGCTCTAGTTTTGTAAATATTTTATTATGTGTTTTAGTTCAATGCTCACTGATTTAATTATCGCACCTACGGAATGAAATTTGATAACGGAAGTGTTATTATCCGTGTTACTATTTGTGTACGTACTTATCTCATTTTGTTTTTTGTGGTTTTCGTGTACGATTGACTATCAGCTTTCTGATTTTTAATCAGTCTTGTAGTTTCCTTTCTTGTGCTACTTCAATGGATTCTTAAAATTTAGCACTACCTTCTAAAAGTGTGTTGAAAAAAAACGATAAACATTCTTCCTCATTTTTTTTCTGTATATATTGTCTATGTATGCTATTAAAAAGAATGCGCCAATTACGCCTATTGTGTAGGCAACCAACTATACAGAAAACTAAAAAACAGAAGCAAACGTCACTGTAATTGTGAATTATTTAAGTAAATATGAAGGTTATGTTGATGCAGTGTTTATATTAAATAAGTAAAGCAGAATGAGTTGAACAACAACGACTATTATTATTGTAAAACATTAAATATCAATAGCAGAAAACGGAAATGAAAATAAAAACAAAAGTTACAACAAGCATTTGAAATGGCCACCTTCTACTTCTAAACAATAACCTAAACGGTGTTGAAAAGCACGCACAGCATTCGCAAGAAAGCCGGGATTGAAGCTATTGCGTTCGGTACGTATGTAACTTTTAATTCATCAATATTTTGTATCGGAATATTGGTATAAATTTTGGATTTCAGATATCCCCAAGCAAAGGAGTCATTGGGCGACAAATCTGCAGAACACGGGGGCCACGGTACGAGACCGAATCTCCCTATCCAACGTCCTGGAAACCTGCCGTTCAGAAAGTTTCTTATAGCATTCGTGGAATGCGGAGGGGCTTCATCCATCTGAAACCATGGGTCATCGATGTTTAAGTTATCTATTGTCGGAATGATGTCGTTCCTTAATAGTTCTAAAAATTTGGCTGTATTGAAATTACCATCAATAAAATAAGGACCGATAAGTTTATTTTCAACTATTCCTAGCCACACATTAACTTTCCCAATGTATTGGCTGTAAGTTAAGTTTTTAAATGGCAGTTAGTGCAGGACCAATATCTAAGAAATAAGTTTATGAGGATACTGGATAGTGGATAGATGAGGAATTATAATACATACAGAAAATTTTGTGAATTGACTTCTCCATTTATTGTGAAAGTTGCTTCATCACTAAAAACTATCTTATTTAAAATGCATTCATGTTCATTCAGCAAATTAAAGAATGTTTCACAAAAGATTGTTCTTTTTTCTTTGTCTTCACGGAATAATTGTTGGTGATTCGAAAATGTGTGCGACTTATATTTAAATTCTTTTAGTGCCTTAAATACCGGGGTTTTAAAAACATTAAAATGTTAACCAATTTCTCGTAGTGATACTATGGAGTTTTGTTCAACGTAGCATAAAATATTTAGTTTCATTTCTTCGGTAAAACGTGATTACTTTTAGTTCTTATTTTATGAGAATTTATTACGCATCCCTTTGATTTAAATTTTCTAACAATTGTTTGTATGGTTCGAATACAAGGATATTTCTGGATATTTTACTGAAAATAAGTCTCTCACAGTTCTTAAGCTGTTACCATTCTGATACCACATTAGAATTCCCACTTTTTCGTCTTTACTGTACATGGTTGTATAAAAATAGCAAAAGATACTAAATAAAGACAAATTTTGTATTTTAACCTTGAATGAATTTAATTGTTTCGGCCACAGCATGGTTCAGTTGTCTGTATATTTGGTTGCCTACATAATAGGCGTAATTAACGCGTTCTTTTCAAAAGTATACATAGACAATGTATACTAAAAAGAAAAATTCCCTGTATACGGGATTTGTAAACTGTTGCATTCCGAAATCCTAAAATATTTTGTTAATCCACCGTATTAAATAATAAAAAACTAACAGATACGACCGAAAAAAACGTATCCTTTGTGTCTTTAACTATGAGAATGGGAACACAAAAAAAATGCTTCTAAATTTTCTAGCAAATAATAATACAATTAGTAAATTAAATTAGCATAACCTAATGAATGAATAATAATATAAAGCATAACCTAATGAATGAATAATAATATAAAGCATGTTGGGTGTTCATTTTAAACTTCCTAGGAGACTGGAAGCACGAATTACTGAAGTAGTACTTGTAAGTACTGCTTTGTTAGCGATTTAATGTACTTAACGTTCTAGATGGGAGTCACTTAAGAACAGATTCTCACACAAACTATGAAAGCAAGCAGAGTGTCAGAGTCCTTAATGGTATTATACGGAAGAATAAATTCTTAAACATGGAAACACCATCTAGAGTTTATAAAAATGTAGTACGACCAATTTTGACTTATGCAATCACAACGCGAAGTAGCACAACCACAACCACTACAAAAAACATACCAGAGACAACAGAAGTAAAAACACTGAAACAGATAGTGGAAAAGACCTTGCTAGATCGCATACGAACGAAGGTATTGGAGGGCAATGGGTTGAAGTGAAAAAAAGGGATTGGGATGCTCATTTAATCAGGATGACTGAAAGTATAGTAGCACAAATGGTAAGAGAAATATCATCAAGAGAACGAAAAAGCATCGGAATATCACAAAAAATATGGTCATACTCTCTGTACAACAGCATCTGGAACGAACAGACTACCGCCTGTTTAGAAGAAAGATGAAGACGGTCTACTTCAAAAATTCGGCAACGTTTTCGAAGAATTCGGTTACTTGAGAAACCAACCGACACCTCTGAGAAAAGGGTTTCATGTAATCTTAGCTGTTAAACCAATCGCTGTCTTAACCCGGGAAATAGTTATTTTTTGATCCACGACATCTTGAATGAAGAGCATTAGTGCTGTGGTGGTGAGGCTTCAGGTACGTACCCTCCTCGTTCGGTGTGCCCAGTGGCTTGGTGGTAGTGATTAAACCTTCTTGTGAGTACCTGCGGGCTATTGGGGTTGCAGTTCTAATTACCACAATACAGATTCACTAGTATGCAATTAGTTTTGCGATTAGTGAGACCAATAGAAGAAACCAAACAAAATATGACCTATTTAGTCATAATTTTATATTATGTTAATAAATTCTATATTGTTTCATATAAATAAGTCAATATTAGAATAAAGAACAATAATAGTAAAACTTGCAGATTACTATAGGGGGAAATTGGGATAAAACATGATATAAAAAATATACCACCACCGGGGTAGTGTGACAATTCTACGACCTCCAGACTTCTGGTTTGAGGAAATGCACTATAAAATGTTTTTGCGAAACATTACGCGAATCGCACGAAAAAGAGTTTTTCGGCGAAATTAATCGGGCCGCAAGGAAGGTCCGACAGGCCGCATTTGTTTTAATTAATAAAGTAACAACCACAGCATACCATTTTAATCTAAAACAATTCACGTTTGCATTACTTGTTGTAAGTAATGTTCAATTTTAAACAGATACGTTCTAGAAGCAAGAACAATAAGCTTGGTGCCCTTATTAAGTTCATCATTAGTGCTTTTTGATAGTTTTCTAAATAATAGAGCAACTAACAAAACAAGGTATTCGAAGGAATAGGAAAAGAACGCTGTCGGTTCAGTACGTCATATTGAATGACTGAAACAACTACTGACTAGTCTAGTGTTGATAGATAGTCCTTAATTAGTAATTTTAATGCTCTACTTAATAAAATAACAAAATCTTACACCACTGAGGCAATACCTCTACTTCCAAGAGATTGTGTTGTGCTCGTTTGATTTTGCCGCTTCATACTAATTAAAGTTCTATTTTAAATGCCGCTCTTAAGTCTATTGCTATTATTATTGTCTCCAAAGATTAATTTATGGGAGGCCACTTTCGAAACTTAATCGAACGCTTGACATGTATGTTTAGTCTGTTTAAGGCCGATCGAAAACAGTTCTTAGAATTCTTTGTTTGTAGAATCGCCAGAAGTCCCACGTCCCACGTCTAGAATAATTACGTTTGGCTAGAGTTTTGCAACGGGGGGAATGGCAGTGAGCGCTACCTTCTGGGAGTGAACGCACGTGGTTTTTTGGAAACGGAGTGGTTAGCAGTTCCTCTGTTAAATGAATATACCGTGTCGAATCTTCGACTTGCGTCGGATTAAAAATACCAGCAGAGTGTCAGCTTCTTGTAAAGACAATTCAGTGAAATTGTTCATTCGATGTGTGCCGGATTAGAAGCCGTCAACCCCGTGACAGTCTCCTTTGAGCCGTTGCAAGTGATAATCCCGTACAGCGGCAGAAATTTTAGCTCCTGAAATTCCCGTCTTTCTTTTTTTGTTAAAGAAAGTCCTGGCGGTAAGATTGTCTTCATTGTGATCCAGTCTTCAGGGGCGTGCTTGCAAATTTTGCCTGCTTCCCGAAGAACCCAAGAGAAAACTAAGGTAAAACTTGCCATTGTACTATGCAGTGATTGTTTTCCCCTGTTTATTAGTGTCATTAATAACGAAGAAAATCAACAGTTTAATTCCCTTGTAATATTAAAAACAACGCAACCTTCAGCTGCCCAGCGTTTCATTATTCGTTTAGGTTAAACTTTAATTAATGTCTGTAAACTTGAACGTCACTGGCTGCTAAGATTTTTGTGGGCAATAAAATAAATGCCGCAAGCCAGGGGCTCGCCGCCCCTGGCTCACCGCCTTTCTTATTCGAACGTTCCAACTATCCTTGTATTAAACCATAATTATTACCATTTTCAATGTAATCTTTGTTTTTTTTGTATTATATGTCGCCAATTTCAAACAATAGAGCTACATCTGTCTTAAAATTCACCATATATTTTATTTCTGTGTATTTTTAATGTTATGCGTGCATGAACTTTGTAAGCTTTATATACAGAAGGAGGCACAATAAAGGTGAGTCCGATTCCCGTAAGCTGCTGGTTTCTCGGCCCTCCTACGAGAACCTGCAATCAGCTGTGATTTGGAAGGTGGCGCCCGCTAATTTTGACCTACCCTGTACACAACTAGGTACGCTTTCCCTCCCGTAAGCGGTTTCTCGTGAACCACCCCTACTCTTCTGGGTTTAGCCGAAGGCCTTTTTCCTGTCGCGAGTCGACGAAAAAGCTCGTTTAGCCCGTAACAACTGAAAGCACTAACAAGGTTAGTATATGCAAGCGATTGTGCTTTAGTGTTTTCTAACGGACCAATGAATGAGAAAGCACATAACCAAAGAAATAAAACAAACAGTATCCATTCGGATAAAAGAAATAATAGTAGCCGCTATAATTAACGCTTCTTTGATTCTTTTTAATGTTTGAACAACAACGAGAAAAGAAGGATGAAAACGAGAATAAATGTACTAATGACGAGACCTGGGTCTGTAGGTAGTGCTTTGTTCGTATTGGAATCCTGTAACCTGTAAAATAAGATACAGAGACAAATACGTGGCCTGTTAATTACATACAATTAGCAGGCTCTAGGAGCCATCTTTGCACGTATGCCGGATAGGAACAGAGAAGGGAAGTTCCACTACATGATTTAGAATTGTCAAAGATGTTCCTATGACAACCGGAACCGACGGCTTTACGTGATCCCCGAAGCATGACCAATGAGTGCCTACTCCGTAAATAATACAGCGGCATAAAGTAAACATGATAGCAAAGTTAATTTCCTTAAATGTTATCCCTTGTGAGTTCTAAACTCTTCCCTTATGGTTTTTTCCTTCTTATCATTTCCATTCCTCTGTCGTCTCCGTTATTGTCGTTTATAATATTTATCGTTGTAGTTGTTTGATCAATTGTCATAATATTATCACATTTCTTTCGTCAATTTCCTTATTTTAATTGGTGTCTACTTTTCCTATGGCAACATGAAGCCGAATGGCAATTGGGATGCGACAGATGGCTGAGGGTGCTATAAAAAAGTCGCTATATGTATGTATGTATGTATATATATATAAATCCGGCAGGAGAGTATTTGGTCGTAGAAATTATGAAGTTTAAGATGTTGGTTGTTGGGGTAATCGACTAAGGGCAAGAAATTAAACCACCCTTTGCTATTAAGCTAAGCTTTCGGAAAAACTTTATTTCCTTCCTCAGAGCCAAAAAGCTGGGAGGTTCATAAAATAAACTTGAACAAACATGACAGAACTACTTGAACAGGACTAGCATCATTGTTAACAATTAGCGTACACCAAACACAATTGAAGTTTAGAATATAACATTAATAAATTACAATCAACATTTTAAAAGAAAATACGCAGCAACGCACTTTCCACTGGAAAGGAAAGGAAATAAAGTTTTTCCGAAAGCTTAGCTTAATAGCAAAGGGTGGTTTAATTTCTTGCCCTTGGTCGATTACCCCAACAACCAACATCTTAAACTGTATATATATATATATATATTGCTATGTATTTCTCTTATAAATATAAATAAACAAACAGCCCCACGTTGACAAGCCAAAAATATATGCTATGTAATATGTTATTAAATAAATAATTCAACTCAAAAGCCCTACAGTGGCTTGTGTCAAAAAAATGCTGTGTGTTATTTATAAAAATAAATAATTATTAAACTCAAATAAATTTGATTTACCTCGGCTAGCTCAAAATTAAATTATACACATTGGTTACGCCAATAATACAAATTAAAATATACCAGCATATAAAAACCATAAATATCTCAGGGTTTCAGTTCGTAACCTCGCTATAGATAGTTATACAAATACAGTAATAAGTTCAACACATACTTAAATATTAACTTATTTGCAATCTTCTAAAATGTTGCCGTCCAGTGTACATCTGAATTTCTTAGAACTGCAACTGTCAGCAGATTTCCTCCAATTTTAGCAAGACAGCGTCAATTCGATTCCTGGTCCCACTGCATCCATGACCTCGATCGTTGGTAAATCAATTAGGATTTTAGTGAAACGTGTTAAGTTTCCAGATAAGGTAAGTAAACTTCTTCTTATTATGAATTAATAATTGCACTTTTAATTTGACATTCTCTAATAAATTAATTACCAGGAACTTTGAAAGAAATAACACCATTCAAATATTAAACTCCAGGTATGTCAGATTATTTTATAAATTAAACACTTTTAGTAACTTGAAATTTAAATAAAATTTTATTATTTTGTTTCAACAAATAAATAAACACTTTTAACAATTACTTGCACATAATTTAATATTTTATTAAGGCAACCTAACCTTTAATACAATTTTTGTAAACAACTTAGGGAACCTCCCATAATTTTCAAAAATAGCTCTTAAACACATTAAATTCAAAATTAGAGCTCACACGTAAAGCGTGCTTCCTCTTTGAGCATTAAAACAAGACTCCTCTCCAAAATTTACCAATTTTGGTAACTTTACGCATATTTTTACATAAAATGGACCAATGAAATTTCAAATTACTATCTCTTCAATATACAGCTGATTTACAACATTTTAAACTTATAAATTACAAGACTAATACTTAACATTTTAATAAACAAAATTCATATTTATAATCATTACAAATTTACCATTCTTTTGATACCAATTACTTCACAATTTAAGACAAAAAAAGACACATGTGCTTAAAATTGTAAAAAACAGATTCATTAATTAAAAATACAGCCATCTAAACACAAATATCTCCTCCACATCTGCTAATAACAACATAATTAATAAAAGCAAAATCCTAACCTCCAAAATTAATAATTTCATCTAACTTCAAACATTTGTAAATAAATAAAACAATTCAACCAAATAAAATAACTTCTACACTTTCCTCAAACAACATCCAAATTATTTAAAACAATATTAATCTTTTACATTTCAAAATAAACTTTTCATACACATATTTACAAAAATATAACCAAGTAATAATACAATTTTTATGTTCCAGGGCTCTCTCACTTGCCCCAAAATAACCAAAATAACGCCTACTTCACACTTAGACAATTATATCCTCAATACATAAGGAATATACACTTCAACTTCACTTATGTCACCTATAAACCACATCGTAACATCCTCCGATGATCGTAAACTACCTTTTTCTCGTATTAGGTATACATTTGTCAATTTTAATCAATAAAAATTTATAAACAACATTCTTATCATGAAAATCACACTAATTATAAACAATTTCGGGTAAAATATAGATTCCAAACATCAAAATAGTATCCTTTCATACATACGTAAGGCATTACGAAGCCAAAAATCACATCATATCAGGGTTATCTTGTAAGATTAATATAGTTTAAGATATAGTGTATAATAATAATATTAATATAGGGTAAATATCATAGCAATATATATATAAATAAATACTTTTCCTAATATCTTTACGATAACGTTACTTTTATTTTAATATGTTTATTCTTCTCAATAAAACCTCCTTGTTGTTCTTACCAGACGTTTTACATGACATTTTTTGTTCCATGTGGGTTTACACTAACATTGACTGTTAATATATACTTCTGTGATAAACATCATTCTTTTTAGTGTTATACTTTCACGATTGTTAACAATTGAGACTGTCGCAATAATTTAATGTTATTGTAAATAGAACAAAGACAATTTCCACAACGTAACTGTGAGCATCAGTTTCTGGGCTAACAGTATTCCTAGTTAGTCAGTGCTGGAATATATAGACAGATATATGCAACCCGCCGTGCTTCTGAGGACTCGTTAAGCAGTCGGTCACGGTTTGTATATGAACATCTTTAACAATCATGAACCATGTAGAACTTCTCCTTTTCTTTTCTATATGCTAGCCTAGTTTACGGTCGGCGTAGAACCGTTGCATATAATTAACAAATCATTGAACTAAGTTGTGGGAAAAGTTTTTCAATAAATGTAATTGTAAGATTAATATATCACACAGCAATTTGCAATTCACGAAGTAAACGTATAAACAATGGAACTGTCACTATACGACCGCGACACCTAGAAATTTTAAGCCCCCGTGTTAATTCCGCTTTATTAAATTGTCTTAATGAGCAAACTTCCATAATCCCTGATTTTTCGCCTAAAATACCGCGCCACCTGTGCTTGTCTTACTTGCTTTCATGTTATTACAGAAGTAAATTTCTGGGAAATGGGGAATTGGACGGCGTTGCTACTAAAATGGATTAAACTACTTTTTATTTGATTGATGGTCTTTTCACGCATAACCGTGGAGGCCGAAAAGTAACTTCAATATTTTCTTATATTTCCCGCATTGGCTTTTTGGACGTAACACAAACAAGCCGGCAAATAATTCTAATGGATTCGACGGCAACATGTCGGAAGATCCTGATAGCATACGAACAAAAACAGGATCGACAACCTAATAAGGCAAACGTAGTTTTCAGCTCACTTTGTAACTTGCCTGAGAGACATAACTTTTCGAGCCACTCCATCATATTTTCCATCTCCATGGAAATGCGCTAATAAAACGAAGAGGGAATCTGCAGTAGAGCCTTGCAGAAGTTTTGTTACTCGCTGACAGGTCTAGACGACGAGACTCGCGCTGTTATGGATGATTTCGCATCCCCGTGACTTCGTGTGCGCCCACTGGATTTTTTATTTGTCACATTACACAGTAGATGAGGCCATTTTAAAATTTACGGGTTCATATGTGGAGAATTGGAGCGCCTCTCTGAATTTCCCGGTTTATTTTTCAACAGGTCTCCGCCAGTTGCTGCTCGGCAAAAATCCTTTCGTAAAAATAAGCATCATGTTTCAAACGTCAGTCAAATAGCGTGACTTGACATAACACTGGTTGACACGCGAACGCAAAGAATGATCTGCTGTTCCAATCTTCGTCCGACAAATTTTCATTTTAGAAACGAACTTGGAGTGATTTTTCGCTAATTCACCTGCATCGTGAATGTTTGTCCTCCATGTTTGGCTTCGCGAACGAAGACGCACGACACCGTAAAATTGAATAGTGACATAGTCGGATCAAATGCAGACCGGAGTTGTCACCAACAGTTTTATTTCTGCCTCAGGGAAGGCGGAATTTTTTGTTTTGTGGAAGAGTTGTTATCTTGCGCTGTTGCTGTTGATAGTCGGAATGGATATTTATTGAATTGGAAAAGTTTAGGTGGGCAGTGACAATAAAAAAGTTGAAGGAGTTCTGAAAACTTTTAAACTCATCATCGATAAAATTCAAAACACTTTGGACAAACATCAAGAATGAAGGATACAGGTAAAGACCAGAAGTGATGTATTACTGTCAGAGAATTTTCTCTCCAATTTTAACATCATGAAGAATACACTCGTTGTTATAAGAAAGTTTAGATTATGACAGTGTAACTCAGAAAATTGTTCAAATGTGCTACAAAAGAGATCTTAATCAGAAGAAAATATATTGGTTGGGTAAAGTTGTCTTGAAGCTAAAAATATCATTTTGATATGATTCATGAGATAATCATCAGCAATGTTAAACAGTTCAAATACCGGATTCCTATTTTAGAGTCCAGGATCGAACCCAGGATCGAGTCCAGGATTGAATTCCGATTCTAAAATCAGGAGTCACATTTCTATTCCAGAATCGATTTGTGTTAAGCCTACGAATCAAAAATGAGCAAAACACTTTGCTTGTGGTAATAACCTGTTTGCAATGATTTCATTATAATTTGTATATGGAAAGCAAAATTTTTATTCTACCCCCATGATGGTCTTCAAAATTCCTGCAAAATCATAGGGGCCTTAAAGTTAAACTTAATCAAAAAGTGCTTTTTTACACCTTTTGGACTTTTATAACGCCACAAGATTTTTACAAAACTCTTGGAACCCTTTCTAAAAAATATTTTATAATTTCATCCACTGACAATTTGATGGCAACGATTATCTAATTTAAAGTAAAATATACTCTTTCTACGTAGTTGACGTGACATAAAAAAATTAATAAATTTGGAAAAATATATGTTTTTAAACACAGTAAAATTAGTTGTTGGTAATTTAAGGGTGTTATTTCTACTGTACAAGACAAATACGAATGTAACTAAAATTTCAACTGCTTTATCAGAACCCAAAGATTCCTCGTGTAATAAAGTTTTAGAGATCTAACCTAATACAAGTAAAATAATTTTATTATTTGTTTGTTTATCAGTTATCAGGCATTGTCGTAACAAAAATAGTTACTTGTAAATATAAAACAAATAGGGGGACCATGCTAGAGTAGTGGCCGCGGCGCTTGGCTTTGGAATGATTCTGCCAAAGTCGCTCAGGTTCAAATCCTGAACACTGCACTTTCCCAAGGTGTTTGTGGTGTTCTTTGGCTTGGGGATTTTCAAAGGTGGGGCATGTTAAACCTGTGAATAGCACGAAATGTGCTGAGCCTGTATAAGCTAGGTGGGAAGGGAATTGTGAAGTTGTCAAAAGCAGAAAACAATATATCATTCGTATTTCGAGCTTCTATATACTTAATTCCCCTATTAAATAAGGTATTTAAATGCTTGATTCTAAAGACAATTTTAATGTTACTTTTTCCTTCCGCAGGGCAATATATACACTTGATTAATATGCAGATATGAATTTTATCTATTATCTACTACCCCAAAAAATTACGTTTTAATCAGTTTACTACCTAGGAACGCGATTCGAATAACTAAAGCGCCGAATAATCCAGCGCTTTAGGTTAAGTCACATAATCGTAACTATTCGTTAACCGATTTTTTTTTCTTTCATTTTAGACTACTTGGTCTAAATTTTTGATTCCGTTATAAACGACAATATGGCGAGTTTCATATTTAAAATCGGCGATGTCTTAGAAAACTGATTACGAATATTATTTCTTACTTTTCCTTACTCACCAAGTGTAACGTTATAATATATAAGCAAGGGTATGCAACCATTTTTCTACACCGTTTAGCACTGAGAAAATATTTTATTTCCCATAGCTATTCTAGAACCGTAACTAAATCTCGATTTTAAGAAACGGAATCAGAATCTTAGGGATTCTTCAAACTTGTCCTCTTCTTCTCGACTTTTATTCTTGGTGGAGTCGACCAAGAGCGAACTTTCTGTGCCTCGACGCTGACTTAGAGTAAAATTTAACCGTTTTATTAAATGGTAGTGAATATTTTAACAGTGGCTGTCTGCTTCGATTTGTGAGACGTGCAGTTATATTAACAAGAAATAGAGCAACCTTCTGTTGCCGTATGTTTCATACACTTAATAGTTAATTGTATTTGTCATGTTCTATAATCAGCTGTCATTGGTCACGCAGCTCTTTCCTTTTTTGCTGGACCTTATCATAAATATGACATCCAGCAGCAGTTGGAGCCTCAAACCCACACGTATCGATACCATTTTCGATATATAATTAATTTACCCCATGACCGACTGTGATCCTGTTTTCAACGATGGTAGTTTGTAAATGTACCAACCTTTTACTTATTTTATTAATATACTTATAACTATTTTTGGACAACTTACAACTTGTTCTGTATACTTTCCTTCTTTGTGTGTTTCGTCGGCAGTATTGAGGCAAGAGGAAGCACAACATGGTAGGTTCCACTCACGAATCCGTCGGTCTTTGCTCCCTTCACGAAAATTTACGTATAGCTGCGACTTGAAATGGTGGCGTCTATTTATTTTGACATACCTAGAGCATCGTATCAACATAGATTTTCTTCAGATAATCGTGTTCCCCGAACCACCCTTCTATCTCCACTAGTCGAAGAGCCTTTTCCAACAGTTTTATTGCGGCCTGTTTGTTTGGCGCGTAACAAAAATATTTGGTGTCCAAAGCGGCATCATTTTTGCAGTGACCCGTCACACTGTACCTGTTTTCTTGGCAATAAAAATTCCGCTTATAGTGTACTCAAAAGAAAATTATCAAGGTTGGGAGGGAAAAATATTTCGCACAGGACCTGTAATAGTTATGGTAAACTTCAAAAGTCGTAATTTAAATTGTTCAAAGCAAGATAGTTTGTTTATTAAATAGGTTTTCCGCAGGTTTCGTATTAAATTTTAATAAAGTCTGTTACAGATCTTTGAAATAATAATTTTTCTGTTTGAAATCGAATACCCGACCATTAAGTAGGTTATCTAAGTAATGCCTTTCCTAACTTAAAAAAATTAAAAGTTTGTTGTTGGAAAATGTTACTATAAGATGTACCTTACTTGACAGATTATTTTCAGTATTGAAAAAACTCTTAATCGATTCCTTGCTTATTATCTTAAATACTAAAATACTTCTATTAATTTCGAAACCAAATTATTCATGTTACAAGTACAATACCCAAATCCTGCTTGTGTACTGTTTAAAGCCAAGAAGATATCTATTAAAAAGTCTATTACAGCTTCACTACCAAAGATTGTTCCTACATCGAAATGTAAAGTATCTATACTTTACTTATCCAGAGCTTGTAGTGAAAAGAAAACAAACAGTCTGTTGTTATTAACTGAAATACCAAAATACCTTCATTATATTGTTCAAAAGTAATTAATCTCCATAACAAGTATATCATCTAGACACCAGCTAGTGAACCTTGAAAACATAGGAGCTATTTATTATAGAGTCTATTACAGTTATAGTCTTACCCTTCCTAAATTACCCAAAAGTGGATTATCCAGGCTTTACTTCTATAATGCGGTAAAGGGAATACAAGGTTATTTTAAACACCAAAATAACATTTTAAATTACACAAAAGATTATGATTGTGGTAACAGATTGTATATTATGTCGAATCGAAAAGAAATAGATGGTTGTTAAACAGTTGATCTGAGTAACCTTAAATTCCAAACTGTTTGGAAGAAGATCCTCCCTGGATTGTATAGATATTTGAGATCCTTGGAATGTGACTGCGTGGTAAACCCTTAAATCGCTTTGTTAAAATCTACAAACAAAATTTTGTTTCAGAATTATGCTTCGATCTAGATTCAGTGTGGGATCATTTGTCGAGAAAAATTTTACAAACTGTAAAGAAAACACACTGTTCAAATTCATAAAGAAGTCATTACCAAAAAATTAATACCTTCAGTTGACCTTTTCAACTCGGTAAGAATAGTAAGATAAATAGGAAAGTAACAATGCAAGCAATGTTGAAATGCGTCTTGATTTACATTAAAGATTGATGCCATTCATAAGTTATCATCAATCACCAATACATTTGTGACAGAAGTTCAGATCAATTTATTACTCGCAAGAAAGGATAAATAGTAATTGTGGTTGCACCATTACAATTTCACAAATATGAGCATAGCACCCATAAGAAAGTCGATTCGAACAATCACAAAAAATCTAATAAAACTTCCAGTTCATATAAATGATTAATAAATTACATCATTCGAGCAACAAGCACTGGCAAATGATTAAGCCACCAATAAAAGTTTCACAAGTTCAAAGTTTTATTCTAAACGCCAGTGTCATCCGTTTATTATTGTTGACCATGATCAGACTTACCGTGGGAAGATAATACAGTCATCAAATTTGAGTAATGCTAATTACTAGTGTAATATATCATCCAAACATCACTGAAAATCTGCAGTAGAGTTTAGTATCAGTCAGAATACTGTAGACTGTAGAGTTTTCAACAGAGATAGATCATCGTTATGTGATCAACAGTCACCTGCTCCTAAGATGGATATTGATTCTCAAAGACAGCGAAGATGATGGTTGCACCATTTGCAGTATTAAAAATATCGACGTTCATTATGGTTGACCATGATCAGACATACCATGGGAAGATAATACAGTCATCAAAAGTCCAGTTAAGCTTTGAGTATTGCTAATTACCAGGGAAATATTTCATCCAATCATCATTGAAAATCGTAAGAAGAGTTTCGTATCAGTCAGAATACTGTAGAGTTTTCAACAGAGATGGATCATCGTTATGTGAGCAACAATCACCTGCACCTAAGATGGAAATTGATTCTCATTGGTAGCAAAGATGATGGTTGCACCATTTGCAGTATTAAAAATATCGACGTTCATTATGGTTGACCATGATCAGACATACCATGGGAAGATAATACAGTCATCAAAAGTCCAGTTAAGCTTTGAGTATTGCTAATTACCAGGGAAATATTTCATCCAATCATCATTGAAAATCGTAAGAAGAGTTTCGTATCAGTCAGAATACTGTAGAGTTTTCAACAGAGATGGATCATCGTTATGTGAGCAACAATCACCTGCACCTAAGATGGAAATTGATTCTCATTGGTAGCAAAGATGATGGTTGCACCATTTGCAGTATTAAAAATATCGACGTTCATTATGGTTGACCATGATCAGACATACCATGGGAAGATAATACAGTCATCAAAAGTCCAGTTAAGCTTTGAGTATTGCTAATTACCAGGGAAATATTTCATCCAATCATCATTGAAAATCGTAAGAAGAGTTTCGTATCAGTCAGAATACTGTAGAGTTTTCAACAGAGATGGATCATCGTTATGTGAGCAACAATCACCTGCACCTAAGATGGAAATTGATTCTCATTGGTAGCAAAGATGATGGTTGCACCATTTGCAGTATTAAAAATATCGACGTTCATTATGGTTGACCATGATCAGACATACCATGGGAAGATAATACAGTCATCAAAAGTCCAGTTAAGCTTTGAGTATTGCTAATTACCAGGGAAATATTTCATCCAATCATCACTGAAAATCTGAAGAAGAGTTTCATATCAGTCAGAATACTGTAGAGTTTTCAACAGAGATGGATCATCGTTATGTGATCAGCAATCACTTGCACCTAAGATGGAAATTAATTCTGATTGGCAGCAAAGATGCTGGTTGCACCATTTGCAGTATTAAAAATATCGACGTTCATTATGGTTTACCATGATCAGACATACCATGAGAAGACAATACAATCATTAAAATTCCAGTTAAGCTTTGAGTAATGCTAATTACCATGGTAATATATCATCCAATCATCATTAAAAATCTGAAGCCTTGTTAGAATAAATAAGCCAATAATGGAGATGATCATTACTGGAGGCCATCAAATAGTTCAATTACAACGTGAATCGTCATTGACTTTTCACCAGAAGTTCACATCAATTAGAGAGCATTTGACGAGAAAACTTTTACAAACTGTAGAGAAAACACACTGCTCAAATTCTTAAACAAGGCATTACCAAAATGTGAATACCTTGAGTTGGCCTTTTCAACTCGGTAAGAATAATCTGTCACCAGGTCTAAAAATTGTTTTCCAAAAATGTATTTTAGGAGGCCAAAATTTTTACTAGAATTTGTGTTACTCCAATATTGACCAGAAAGCGTCTGTCAAGTTGTTTTACCCGTTTCCTGAAAAGGGTCGCTATTAAAGAGTAATTGAATCTCAAATTTAGAATATAAATATTTAAACAAACCGGTATTTCAGGTAGCCTATTGGAAATTAATGTTCCTAATGCGGGAAGTATCTATATTCGTTTATAAATTTTATTTATTGTTCAATAACGATAATCCCTTATGGCAGTAATAAATCCTTCTCATTGTCGAAGTTCCCATACTGCAATTTTCAATAAGAGGCTTTCAAAAATTTGTTACGATACCCCTGTTTCGAGGCGCATTAATCCCTTTACATCCAAGCTGCCGTCGGTCGATTATGAAGGCTCCAAAAGGTATAAAAGTGCTGACACATTTCACCAGACATTTATGACAAAAACGAAGCGATATTCCTTTCTTACACATATGACACGAGTTTTCGCCCCTTTGTTCGCTCTTGCCCGTTGGCTACGATTCCCAGTAAGGAGGATGTTTTATTATACAGGGCAAACATTGATAACCGCAGATACGATATTGCATTAGGGGTCGTGTAAATAGTGCTATGTAAAAGGCAACCTGTCGTCGTGGAAACTAACTTTAAAATAAAATTTCTCCGCATCCCTTCCTGCTAAGAGCTCCTGATTGAATAAAAATAAAAAGTTAGGTACGTCTAACTCGAGAGCCGCCCTACTTGTACGAGACTAAAAAGACCGAAAGTGATGTAGAGGTGTCACTACAAATTCCCAGTGGTCCAAATTTTGTGAAGGCGACGTCGTAAAAGTAAGTAATGTAGAGCTGACTTTACACTTTTATGGTATTGGATCACAATTGGATTGCTCGGATCGGAACCAATGTTCAAAGGATTTTATTACGGCAGCTTCTGTGTTATCCCTTCATATTGCATACCCTACAGCCGCCCTTATATTTATGACGGAAATGTAGTAATAACGATGAGAATTTAGACCAAGATGTATTTCCGAGGAAAACAAAGAGAGTTTGCGTTGTATGCAAAGGTGAGGAATGCTTAAGCAAATATTGAATGGAGACTTGTGTGTAAATTATTACAATGGGAACCTTGGTAAGTTACTAAAAGCCCTAGCACTGGGGAGAGCCAAAAATGACCTAATATATTATTTAATGATTGCGGGGAGAATAGTAGAATATCGACCCGCGAATTCCCTTCAACACCTAAGGTGGTGGAGAAACGACCAAGGAAAAATGAATCAGGTAAAGAGGTCAACGCATTTTCTTTCCCTTCTTAAAAGATTACCACTCATTATTTATTTATGGACTCATTTGTTGATCGACTACTCGAGTCGAGGGCTTCCAGCTCAAGCTGGGATTACAGTGATCAAAAGATCCCGCAGAATTTTAAATCTTTCAAGCTGACGGCTGTGCATTAGATCTTTTACCCCAAAGTTTTAAGTGGAAATGTGTACGGACGAATTATTATTATTACAAGTTTCCAGACACACCCAAAGCTTTTAGAATAATCCAGATGTATTAAATTCAGAAGTTCGCGAGTAGTTATATGGGAGTTTACGCCGGCTTCGCTTTTAATTATTCTATACTGAAATCAAACACGACATCAAAGTTGGATGACATAACAGGCGCGATGTGCATATTAAGAGAAGATTCAAAGGAAAACAAACCAAATCAATGGGTTGTTTTGACAATGGAAGCTTGGAACAATATCTGATGTGTATAATATGTTTGATCGTGGCAACTTTGTATTAGAGCTTGCTATTTTATGACTTTCGTTATCGGTGTGTAATTTCATGGTTCACTGCCTCAGGATTACCGTTTGCTTTGTTGCCTATTGTTTCTAATCAATAGTTGTAGTAATGGAATATCGCCCTTATTTGGATTGTTTTTTTATTATATGTAACTAGTGAGACTAAGCTACTCCAAGTTTATGATGCGGATCATTAGGAACATGAAGTTGTATTGATACAAATAATAAGTATCATCAAGAACCCCTGTCAAGAAAACTAAAAGTGGAGAGGATCAATACCAAAACCAGCAACAGAAGACGCTGAAGAATTGATACTATTCATG
The DNA here is from genome assembly GCA_014611495.1 of Limonius californicus. Classification (NCBI taxonomy): domain Eukaryota; kingdom Metazoa; phylum Arthropoda; class Insecta; order Coleoptera; family Elateridae; genus Limonius; species Limonius californicus. The sequence goes on along the minus strand of JABXWE010105454.1, from coordinate 51,927 downwards.
TGGTGATATTTCTATAAATTTTAATAGATGTTCCAATTGATTTTGATTAACAGCAAAGAAGTGTAGAAGAGCCAGTAAATATTCATTAAAGATGTATAACAAATGTTCCATAAATTGGTGTGTTTTACCTGAAAAATGACTATAAGCAATCAACAACTGAATAGCCACTAACATGTGAATCGTCAATAACAAGCATGCCATCTGTTTTTCATCATCAGTATATCTAATATACATATGTATGGGAATGAGTACTAATTAAAGGAGAAAAGCTTTTCATTGATAGGGGATTAACAATCATCAATAAAAGTCTGACATATTCTATTTACAATACAGAAAAAATAATAACCAACACCACCGGTGTTAGTAATGTGCAAGTAAGAGATACTATAGAAGAGTAAAAAAAATTATGGTTGGCTTTGTTCAAATTGGTGTTGATTGCCATCTGTCACTGAAAAATCAGCAACTGTGTTTCCATTAAAATGTGAATAGCTAAGAGGCGTTTGAGTTCTTCACCAGGAATAAAGAACTATCACCGAGAGGTTAGTAACAATCACCATCGAAGATCTAAGGGATACTGAAAAGGTTTTCATGACAAGACAAATTATCATAGCAGCTAATGAACATTTGCAAAGTTTTGCAGTGATAGATTGATATCATTACAGTTTCTAATCAAATATAGCATCCAAACCTCAATGGATAAATATCTTTTGCTAATCTAAATATTTGAAAGTTCTGAATTACTGATTGGGGTTGTTTTTAACAGGAAATGTGTCCCATGGTAAGTTTAGTCACAATGCAAGAAATGTTGAAATGCGTCTTGATTTACATTAAAGATTGATGTCATCGATAAGTTATCAGCAATCACCAATACAGTTGTGGCAAAAGTTCAGATCAATTTCATTGGCAAGAAAGGATAATTAGTAATTGTGGTTGCACCATTACAATTTCAGAAATATGAACAATAACTAAAAGTCCAGTTCGTGTAAACTGTAAATAAATTACATCATTAGAGCAAAAAACACTGTCAAATTATCAACAGCTACCAATGAAAGTTTCACAAGTCCAAAGTTTTCTTCTAAACGCCAGTGTCATCCCAAATTTAATGTACAATATTCTAAAAGAAGTTTCAATTGGGTCGTCAGCGATAAGTGATTTGTATTATTCAGTCTTGAAACATATAAGTAGAGTAACATTAATAAAGGTTTCACAAGTTTTAAATTGCTTTTTATTAACAGTGAAGATATTTATAAACCAAAGTTTAGTATCAGTCAGAAGATTGTAGAAGATGGATTATTGTTATGTGATTAACAATCACCTGCACCTAAGATGGAAATTGGCAGCAAAGATGATGGTTGCACCATTTGCAATATTAAAAATATCAACGTTGATTATGGTTGACCATGATCAGATATACCATGAGAAGACAATTCAGTCATTAAAATTCCAGCTAATATTTAAGGTAATACTAATTACCAGTGTAATGTATGATCCAAACATCGTTGACAATCTGAAGACTTGTTAAAATAAATAAACCAATAATGGACATGATTATTATTGGAGGTCATAAACAAGTTCAACTACAAGATCTAATATACAAGGCGAATGTTTATTGACTTCTCACCAGAAGTTCACATTAATTATTACCAATAAATGTCTCCATTACGTGGACGAACAAGGAAAATTGGAAGATTATCATACATATAGAAATTAATCTTCTATAACAGGAAAGAAATGTCTAACTGTGACTCAAATTTAAAAATTTATTTCCTCGGGAAAACAAGAAATTTAGGAACAACCCCTACGGAAGATGAAGATTGAATTTTACAGGAAATATTAATTGTGAGGTTCTACACCCCTTGAAGAACTTTGGTATGCAAAACGAAAAGTCAGAGCGGCCGTAGTCTTGATCTTATACCCCGTTATGGCATGCCAAATTCATGACACGTGGTAATGTTGTGAGCATCATGCATTAGGCAACCGTAATATTACCCCTTGTTTATTCGAACGCAAGTACTTGTTTTTTTAAAGCGACTGGGTTGGTTGCCCTGCGGTCATTGAGTCAAGAATTTAACATCCTTACCTGCACCAGAGTCTAGTGCTCTAACTACTGAACCTATTGTTAATATTATAATTTTAAAATGATACTGTTGACCACAGCAACCTTACCAGTAATCCCGAAATCGTAGCTAATTTATTCGCTAATTATTTCTGTAATATCTGTGGGTAAATTACGGAAAATCGTACTTTTTTAAGAAAGAATTAAAGCATCAGGTTTATTGTAAGACTCTCTGTTTTTCCCTCGTTCAGCTGAACTAACAATAAGTGAAATTTCAGACATCTAAAACGAAATACGACAGCTTGTGTGGAGAAACTATTAATAATAATAAATATCTCGCCATTATGTTATCTGTATAATCTAGCATTCGAAGTTGCGCCTTTCCGACCGCTTTCAAGACCAATATAGTAAGTCTTTTATATGAAAGCGGAGAGATCATAAATATTATTAGCTACAGCCTCATTTCTGCTTCCACTCTTTTTCAGAAATGCTAAAAAATAAACGAAAACAACACTTTATAAATAGTTGAGCCAAAAGAATGCTTCAACAGAGAACCAATTTGATTTTAGAAAGTCTATAACTACAGACTGGGCGTTGTATGAAATATTCATCAAACTGTACCCATGTTTGTATAGACAACGGTGAAAAATAAATTGGAGAGTTTTTTTCTTGACTGGCAATCTCTGCCACAATATATTAGTATCTTATGCTGGGTGCCACAGGGAACAGTGACAAAATGCTATAGTAAAATTTTGATTTGATATTCAGTGCTATTCTACTTTTAATTTCAGGCAGTACCAACTCCAACACATAGATATGTATATTTTACCACTTGCTATATATAGATTAACTATAAGTAAAGTTAATTAATTGTTAAATACCGAATCTTATATAGTAGTGTCTTATTTGCTTATGTTTTTGTATTATTAATTGAAAGCAACATTTCATTGCAAACAATCGAGAGAATGGAAAACTACACAACATCATCTAGAGGTCGTATCTGCACAAACCGCTACAAATTTGCATCAAATTCTTTGAAAGACATACATTTGCTATTTGTTTCATTCAACGCCGAATAATTACTATAATACGCGCCTAGAAGTGTAATGTACACTTCAATTTCTAATATGTTAATATTACGCGACCTTAAGTGTAGCATTACATATATCTGCGAACTGCGCTGATATTTTATAGTTTAGTAAACCGTTAGTAATTAATTACATTACCCGAGTTCGCTTCAGATAAAGCGTTGCTTAATTAACAATTCTTGTAATAACAATAATTTTCCGAAAATGGCACGTTGAACTTCTGAAGAAACGTAAATAGCAAATCATTATTGCAATATAAATAAAGTTATAAAACTGGATTCTAGAAGTAAGGTCATAAATTCTACCATCTTGCTGTATTACTATTTTCTATTACCGCAGGAAATTCCTGAAATTTAATTAATAATTTAGTAAAATAAATTAATTAATTGTGTCCAGAAAAGATACGTAACTGCTAACTAATCTCGCAAAAATTTATTAATTTGGAATGCAATCTCATTTCACTAATGTACCTATAACGAAGGATGTTTTGAGAATAGTTTAGTTGTGGTATATTGACTTCCGGTAAAACAACGGTGCAGTATATACTCAATTTTCTTATTCCCACAAGAAATTACACCGAGCTGACACGTATAAACACTTGCGAATATGCGGATTATCGAATGAACGTTCAGAAATAGCGCCTTTATTAGCACAAACATACCTTGTTATGTTGATTTTGCCACTTCATCTGAATTAAAGTTTCATTTTAATTGCCGCTCTTAAGCCGATTACTATATTATTATTTCCCAAAATAAAGTTTTGGTGGGCCTTTTTTTGTTATCATGTAGAATTTGCGATTGGTGTTTTGCCTACGCGCTTAGCCCTGGACGCTTTCTGCGAGTTTACGTGTCAAATTGTTCTGGAATTATTGCACCATATTTCTCAATGTGGTGTAATATTTTTGGCCGATGCATGTTCGCGTTGCGTTTCCTCTTGAGTCGAATTCAACATGTTGCTCGGCCCGGTCACCCGATTCCATCTTCGGGGACCGTTAATAAATTAAGAAGAAAAGTGGACGCTACGCTTTGGGAGTGAACTGACGTGTTTTCTTTTGAATATCGGGTTGTATCGCCGCTCTTCTGCTAATTGAGTTATCGTTTCGTATTTTTGGGTTAGCTAAAAGAATCTTCGATTTGCATCGGATTAAAAATATTAGCAGAGTGTCAGCTTTGTGCAAAAACAATTCACTGAAATTGTTTTCTCGACTGTGTCGGATAAAGTGATCAAACTCGTGGAAGTTTTGTTCTTCGAGTTGCTTTAAATGATCCTCCCGTTCAGCGGCGGAGATATTGGTATCTAAAATTCCAGCCTCTTTTCTCTCGACGTCGAAAAAGCCCTACCAGAAGCGATCCTATCTTCAGGGGCGTACCAGCGGATTTCTCCCGCTTCCCGAAGATCTTAGAACACCCCAGTTGTGCCTTTCTACTCCCTACCGAACAACATTAAGGTAGGAAAAATTCTAATTGTGTAATGAAAACTTTTTCCGAGTTAATCTTCAAGCTTCAAGTGCTGAACCTTTTTTCTTAAATACGATCTAAAGAGACCTTCATCGCCAGTTGTTCTTTCTTCTTTTGGTTAAGTAAAGAGTAATCATAAATTGTATTAAATTGTAAACTTCGACGCCACTGGCTGCGTAGATGTATTCTAAGAAGTTAAATATCGCAAACCACTGACGGCGAGCCTTTTTCAGTTCGAAAGTTCCAACAAAATCTTGTATTATTGAACCATACATGATACCATTTTTCATGTAATCGCTATAATGTTCCACCACATCTTTCATTTTTGTGTATTTTTATCTTTGTGTGCATGAACTTTGTAAGCTTTACAGGGGGAGGCACAATAAAGGTGAGTCCAATTCCCGTAAACTGCTGGCTTCTCGGCCTTCCACGAGAACTGGTAATCTTCTGTAATTTGGAAGGTGGCGCCCGTTAATTGTGACCTATTCTGTACACAACTAGGAAGATTTCCCTCCCGCAAACGGTTTCCGTGAACTACCCTTACTCCTCTGACCTAAGCTGTAGGCCTTTTTCCACCTATCCTGTTGCGGGTCAACGAAAAAGATCGTTTGGCCCGTAAGAACCTGCCACATGAAGTAGCTGAACCCATGGGCTACGCTTTACACTTCCAAGAATTGAAATGCTCATGGTGCTGATTAGAATATAATTTTCCTAATAGAATAAGAATAACAGAATTTATATCCAGTTTTAGTTTTTAAGTTGTAAAAAGAGAAGATTAAGAGACAGACATTCTAACATAATTTTCCTGAATATATTAAGACAAATTATTATTTGCGTACATTTTTATGGGAAGCGATAAAATATCAATAAAGGTGATCTTACAATTTTTCTGAATATTGTGAGAAATATCTTATTGACTAATTAATTTCTCATAGGAAAATTATCTTATTGTTAAGCATGATTTCACTTTGAGTTTTCTTATGGATAGTATACACTGCATTTCCTAAATTAACTTGTCATACGTCAGAACTATCGTAGTTCGCTAAAGGTTCGCCATTCGTCTGTATATCTTAACTACGCTGGTTTTCTAAATGCTTAGTATACATTTTTTATAAGCGTTTATCTTATCGTAAATTATATTCATTGTTGATTAAGTGTTAATAAACATAAGTGTTACTTTTAATGAAAGTGTTGTGATACATCAATTAGGTTACAAGTATGCTCCTAAAACTAACTTCGTGACAATACTTTATATGGAAGCTAACTATCATAATGCACTGCGTTGTCGTTGAATACATTTAACAGTGCACATATATCCGAGCGACATAATGTTATCAATACTTCATATGTACAGATGTTTTGGAATATACTACGCTAATATCAAGAGATCCAAAAAAAAGCTGATCCCCAGCGGGCTGTGGAATGAAAAGTCACGTCTTTTCGAGACTAAAGGAATGTTAATAATGTCAATTTCAGGTTAGGTTGTGTTAGCTGGCATTAAATAATAAAGAAACGTCATTTTTAGGAGCAGAAATCTTTTATTGAGCAACAGTAAAAGAAATGAATAAACCTGAACTAATGTAATGATCACAACAAATGTTGAAAATGTCTCCCTTCTTCCTCCAAACATTTCTGAACTCGTCTTCTCATACCTTCAAAAACATTTTGTAATAATTGCGGTGAGTTGTTAATTTCTTGACAGTTTCTTCAATTCTAAGTTTCAGTACATTTAAATCATTAACTGGAATTTTAAAAATTCATTTTTTCAAATAGGGCCATAGAAAAAAGTCCAAAACAGTAATATCACAAGAGCGAGGGGGCTAGGGTGTAGCAGTATTCCTACTAATGATTCGGTCATCAAAATATTCGCGTAAAACACTAACTGTATCTGCAGCTGCATGAGCTGTTGCGCCATCCTGTTGCAGAAAACCATCCCGTAGCTCATCATCGTGACGTTATTTAAGAAGGGTTGCAATAATTCGTTCCTGTACCTTGCTGCAGTTAGCGTGCTTTCGAAAAATATTCGCCCAACTAACCTACGACCACTCATTTCAACCCAGACTCCTATTTTCTGTGGATGAAGGGGAGCTTTAATTGTAACGTGTGGATTCTCGCTACTCCATATCCGCATATTCTGTGAATTAACATACCTATTAAGGTAAAACCTGGCTTCGTCGGTAAAGAAGGTTAAATTTAACTGCTCATCGTTGAGATTATCCAAAAACCAACGACAAAACTGAGCTCTTTTTGGATAATCCTGTTCTAAAAACTAATGAACGGAAATAAATCGGTAAGGATGCAGATGCAGATGCAAAGCTTGTCTCAATATTCTGTGGCATGTACCGTAACTTAAATCATCAACTTGTTGGCATAAATGTATAATTGGAGTTTTTGGAGGCTCGTCAATTCGTTGTCTTACAGTTTCAATTGCAGCAGGTACTATCTTCTTTGGCCTACCAGACCCTTCTTTCCTTCCAACACTTCCAGTTTCTCGAAAATTGCTGACTAGATTCTTAACCAAAGCATAAAATTTTCGGTATGTAATAATTTCATTGGGTTACCTCTCTCGGAATTCCACAAAACAAAGAGGAATCGAATAGGTCCATTCTCCGTCAACTTGAAAGCCGTTCCGAAAGTAAGATTCAATTGAAATGTATTAAAAATCATTTTAACAATCTGTCAGACTCTTATCAAAAAAAAAGATAACTAATTTATTTGACATCATAAACATTCCTTTAGTCTAGTAAAGACGTAACTTTTCATTCCACAGCCCGCAGAGGACCAGCTTTTTTTGGATCTCTTAATATAACGGGTTTATTATTGTAATGCAGACAATGAATACGCCAGAGCTATTTTCTCTTACTTCGGAGTTGATCCTATACTTAATTTCGTTAGTTTTTATCATCCTGGCCTTCATAATAGATACTTTAATATGCCATTCAGAATTGTTTAATTTTTTGGTTCTTTCTTGTTGGCTGCTTTGTGTATTCATGAAACAGTATTTTAAATGTACCTACAATTCTTAAATAATATCCAATACAAGTTCAACGCAAACCGTTTTCCAATATGGAGGATGAAAATATGTTAGTAGCATTAGTAATGGCACTGAATATCATGGACGAATGAATGATAATTATTAGTAAAGTTTAGCAAAGATTTGGGTTTAATTTAAGTTTTCTTAAGTAACTTTCCGCGGGCCACGCGATGGGGAGCTATTTTACTAAATTATGTAGGAATGGTCCTAGATGGTCACATGAGGCCCGAGGGTCTTGGATTGCCAACCCCTTGTTTATACCAAATAGTTGCTGAATTACTATAAAGAAAACACAGCGTACATTTTAGATCATAAAGTAATTATTTACCCATTATACAGAAGCCAAAACCCTTAAACATTATAGAAGATAATATTTAAATTTAAACTAATAATAATATTCTATCTACCAGCCCTTATTCTTGATAACCACTCGCATCTTTTTAACATAGTATTTATTAATCTCTTTCCTAGGCCCTCCTTTGATCTACAGCGAAATCACACCAAATGAAACTTTAGATTCTGTTTTAGTAGAATTTTTTTGTTGAATATTCTTTGCCGAAAATTCTCTACTGGATAAAGATCTTAGTATCCCTCTTGTCGATTTTATTGATCGTCAATCACGATTTAACCAGTTTGGTTGTATGGCAAGGAATATTATCATCTTGGAAAATAAACTATTCTTCGTCATGCTAGTCTATTTTATTAAGTAGTATCTTATCTTCTAGAAAATATTTATATCCTCTTAAATAAAATGAGTAATTGAGAAACTCAGTGAGAAGAGGTGCAGCGCAGCCCCATACCGTGGCAACCATTGGGTGGTTAACAACGCGGTTCCCGTTAAGTTGCATAACCGATAATTCTCTCTCTGCTGGTGCCGTCTCACGGTCTGAGGTTGGCTAACAATATGGCATACAGGGTTTGTCCGAAAAGTAATAGCAGTTGTTTTTATTGTAAAGCGACCATACGTCGCAGCGCGCTCGGACTGGTTGGAATGGGTGGAGGAGAAAGTCAGCTTACAAACGCGCGGTCGCTCAGTTGTCTACGACCATCCGAAGAGTAAGGAAGGGCTTTTCCGTGTAAATTGTTTTCGTATCCCGTGCAAGCCGCAACGCAGCGCTCGCTGGAACAAAGGATTGCCATCAAGTTTTGTGTGAAACTCGGCTAGTCCGCAGTGGAATCTTTTCCTATGATAAAGACGCCCTTTGGTGATGATTGTTTGTCGGAACGTCAAGCCTACCGTTGGCACAACGCCTTTTAGAAAGCCGTGAAGAGGTCAGCGATGAAGCCCGCGCTGGACGCCCATCAACGAGTAACACCGACGAAAATGTGACGCGTGTGAGAGAACTTCTGAACTCAGACCGTCGTTTAAGTGTTCGTTTAGTGGCACAAACATTAAACATTCCAGAAAGTACCGTCGAAAAGTGTGGGCGAAGTTGGTACCCAAAGTGCTAACGGACGACCAAAAATCGCGCCGAGTTGAAACGTGCCGGGAACTTTGAGACTTTTGTGAAAGTGACCCCCACTTTTTAGACAATGTCGTCACAGGTGACGAGTCTTGGGTGTTTGCATACGACCCCGAAACAAAAAGGCAAGTGCCGAGGCGCACACCACGTCATCTCGCCCCAAGAAGGCCAGAATGAGCAAGTCAAAGGTAAAGACCATGCTCATTGTGTTCTTTGACATCAGGGGGCTCGTCCACCATGAGTTTGTACCACATGGTACTACCGCCAAATTCTACGTGGAAGTGCTCAAGAAACTTAAACGAAGGGTTTATCGCGGACGATTGGAAGCTTCACCATGACAACGCGCCAGCCCACACCGCCTTCCTCGTAACCCGCTTCCTGACCGATTCAAATGTGTCAACGGTTCCCCAGCCGCCCTACAGTCCTGACGTGGTTCCCTCAGACTTCTTTCTGTTTCCGCGCTTGAAAACTCCCATGAAAGGACATCATTTCGAGACAGTTGACAAAATCAAACAGGCTTGCACCAAGGCTCTAAAAGACATTCCGGAGGAGGCCTACCGTGACGCCTTCGATACCTGGAAATCTCGATTTCAATGTGTTGTACCGATCTGATCAATAATTTTTGTTTCATCGACTCACTGACATTACTTTTCGGACAAACCCTGTATTTACATCTGTCTCTGGTTGTGTGTATAAGCATTTCCTTATTCAGGCCAGTCCATTTTCTGATGTTTTGTGATGTAACCGATAATTGCTTCTAATTTTACTATAGTAGCGATTTCGCAACTGGAACACCCTCGTTTATTGTAAAAATAATATAAAATCGATCTAAAACCAATAGTTTCGTTCGTTTTTTCGAAATTCCAAGAGCCCTTAAATATCTTACAGTGATTTCAATATTTTTATATCCTTAAGATATCACAAGAAATGTCATAAAAATAAGTTTTAAATGTGTGGTGGTAGCACAGTCGGCAGAGCACTCGTTTTCTGGGCAAAACGTTGATTATACATAGCTTGTTGTCGATCGCCCTGTATTATCTCGGCAGCCTAAAGCAATCTTGTGCTGCAACCCACGACGCACAATTTTCCAATCTGGTCGGCAACCTTAAGATCTTAACTTCAAAATTCTTTTCTGGAATTTTATTTTTTATTATTAAACCTGTAGACCTTCCATGCTTCTACCTTAGCGCTGAGGAGAAGCACGTGACAGAAAAGGTCAGGTACGTAGCAGTCGGACGAAAAGGCTCTTAAAGGGGACGACGACAAAATTTTAAATGGCCTTTAAGAATTTACCAATCCTCATTATTTGTTCAAGAACGAATGAATGGATAATCTATTATATGAATTAACTGAAACGACGTATTCTATTCTTTTCTGTGGAAGTTTAAGGGAATAATTAGCAATTCCATTAGTGATACAATGATGACAACCACATGGTTGAAGGGAATTAATTAGGGACATTTTAACACTATTGTGTTGTATTACTACCACAATTATGTACGAGATAATAATTATTGAAAAATTATAATGTTATTCCACATATTTACAGTCTAATATGTGTTCAGGTAGAGAATTTGTAGATTGTTATTTAACTGCACGAAAGCGTGAGAAACTAAGACAATAAAATTTGGAAAATTTAATATTCAACTCTATACCATGAAGTAGAGTAGATGTCGCAGCGGATAACTCTTCAGCACAAACTGCAGTCACTTTGAATTACGGTGCAAAATTAGAAGGAACAATTCTAAACATGAAAAGACACCCCATTATGACAATATCATTAAGCTAGAGTTTCAGGATATTAGCGCTGGCGTAGTCCAGCCTTTTCGCAATACCCTTAAATCAACATCCCCATCTTGTTCCAATTCCAGAGTCTACATATTAAATGGTGCAATTTAAGTTTGCATAGGAGCTGGTTCGCTGCAATAAATTAAATGCAAAGAAATTGCATGCGATGAACCGCTCGGAAAATATAATACATGACTACCAGCGTAATCCCTTTTCTAGAAAAGTTGCGGCAACTTACAGAAATATCTCGAGCCTCTGAAATAATTGAACGTCTGAAATATTCAATCCCAGGCCGTGACAACTTGCAACTGAAACTAAATATAGTCCTAATGTGACCTTTTCAGGATGTCAATTTAGTCCGACTGTTTCTGCAAGCCCGGTATATCAGCTTTAACTTTTATTTTTAAATAAAGCCCTCATTTGGAACCGTAACGCTCCGAAACACGGGTTCATTATTCAATCTGGCTTGTTTCTGTGGGCCAACACACCTATTTGACGAACGGACAAATTGTACACCTGAAACACCAACATCCACTCGATGGAAGTAAAACACTGCCCTAAAAACAAGATGGATTTGACGTACTCAACTCCGACTAATGATTTATGTGTGTGACGCAGTGGAGAGGTTAATTTAGAGTCACCCGGTTTTTCGCTGTAAGCCGTAGTGACAGCCGGGATGAGAACGGATAGGCAGGAACGTGCGTGGCCAATCATTCCACGTTATGGATGGTGTTTTCTGTTTCAGACATTGAGAAACACTGCTGTGGCACGAGTAAATCTGTTCGGTACACGATATTCGCATGGCTAGAAATTAATGGCTCCGCACGATAACTTAAAAAATATCGCCGGGTTCAGCACGAAGGAACGCTTCCCATCTTCCTGAAACGCGCCTGAAACGGAGACTAAGAGCGATCTACCCTGGCATTCATGGACTGGCAGCTCTAGTCGCGGAAATTCGAGAAAGAGCAAAATTCGGGTTGAAATTAGCTTGAAATATTAAACTTAATGGCACGGGGAAGGCTTCCCCTGGGATGTCAATCATACAAAAGTACCAGGGACAGGAAAATACGGGAAATTCCAGACGAATATGGATGAGGAACGCCAGAATAAATAATACGGCAACCCCGATCGTTTCATGATATAACTTCAGTTTTCAATTTTTTGGAGGTTTGCGATAAGCGGACCCCTTTTTAGCCGATGTTAGACAATCTAAAATTTATCAGATGTTTCCTTTTGCCACATCAGCGGTTACTGGATAGTTGTTGGGGTCGTAGAGAAGGAAAAAACACGCGCATGCAACTTACTGAAGCAGTATTATCAGTACACTTCTTGTTAATATTTAATTGCATACCGTGGAAATGGAAAAGTTTAAGTGCACGCCCTTTAACATTTCAACTTCTTCTTAACGAGACTAATTTCCGTTCAAGTTAGATATAATTTATATTAATCAGTTATTTCCATTAATAGAAGGGTCGAACGGCACACGAGCATGATTACAAACTAGCTGTATATTACCATTTGCAAATTACCTAAAGACTGGTTGGTGTAACTGACATCAGTTACACGAAAAGAGTTATTTAAGGAACCTAAACATCTGAAACATCTCTGAAGTTAAAGAGACATACCGAGCCTGAGTGACTGTCTGAACATTTAAGTTTACGTTACTGTTCTATACTGAGCTCACAGAGTTATTCGCAATCAAAGAAACCCTTTTCCATGTATATATAAATATCGGTATTATTATTATTTGTAATATGTAGTAGAGGGTTGGGCGGAAAGGAAAATAGTTTTCCACGAATGCCTTTGGAACATAGTCCTAAAGCCATCGCGTTTAAAATAATCATTTGCTAGTTTATGCATGCTCATTTTATCTCGTAGCCCCTCGAGTATTCAAAATAGGCAACAGTCATTCGTGTTCATAATCATTTTTATAAATAACATTTAAATTTGCAAAACATTTTTTAAAGAAAAACTACACTGCTTGAATTCTTCGCTTCAAACTTTTCTGTTGTGTAGAGGGTGTTATTAATTATACAAAACAATTAGGTAAAAGTTATACAGTTTTAGGCGAGGAGCATTTTAGGCAAACAAAATTTCTGATTTAAGTAAAAGATTGTTCTGGTATGGATATGGATATGAGATGTATGCAACCCCACAGGTGGCGACGGAGGATATGGGAATGGAATCCGTCCGAGAGAAGGAAGAGAGGCCGTCCACCCAGAACTTGGAACGATGATAAAGGAGAGACAATGGAGAAAGGAGAATTAACGGAGGACATATGGGAAGATGGAGGCCTATTTACGCCAGTTTAGGCTATACAAACTCGCTAGCGCCTAAATGTAGGCAACTCAGTTTAATACCCACTATTTGTTTCCATAACGACGGAAATTAATACAGGATAAATAAAGCCCTCTTTCACACTTTTCAAATTTAGTTTAGTACGAACAGATTTGCGGTGCCAGTTTTGTTTAATGGTATGTCAGTATACCAGGTAGGTAGGTAGCCAGGTATCGAGATGAATTCTGCTCCCATTCATAAATCAGTTGCAAGATGCCGGTATGGTTATTTCCAAGATACAGATATTTTAAACCTCCATAGTGACTTTTTCGAAGATCTTGTGATTAGCTGAAATATTTTTTACATATGGCCTAGAGATAATGCGATTTCACACCTCAAGATTACCGACACCACATGATTAGGATGTAGTTACCAAAAGAATGTGAAATATATGAGGAAATAAACAACTCACCACAAATTACAAAATGTTAGGAATGGTTTTTTCCAAAAGTTAATTATGGGAGGTTGCTTTTTGAAGCCTAAGGGAATGCTGACAAACATGTTTAGTCTATATGCCGATCGAAAACAGTTCTTAGAATTCTTTGTCTGCAGAATGCACCAGAAATTCCTATGCTTCTCCGGAAGTTCCACCTGTTATTTTGCTCTAGAATTCTTGCAACATATTTCGTAATATGACAAAGTACTTTCAGCTGCTGCATATTCACATTGTGTATTTTCGTTAGTTGACTTAAGATCTCCGTTCGACCCGGTTGATCGTTAAGACCTCAGCGCCAACGATTAATACTAAAAGTGAGTCAGCCCAAGCTTCTGAGGGTGAACGCACGGATTTTGAGCCGGAGTTTTTTGGCAGCGCTTCTGCCAGCTTAAGTTACCGTATCGCTTTTCTTGGCTTGGGCCGAATATTCTCGACATTGAGTCGGATTAATATTAGCGGAGTATTGCGCTTTAGCAAAGACAATTTAGTGAAATTGTTTTCTCGACCTATGTCGGATTATAGCCACTAACCCCATGAATACTCACTTAGCTGTTGCCACATTCAAACCTCATTCAAAGAAGATTTGGTTCCGGACTGCAAGAACACCCGAGGTTCCCCGTTTCCTGAAGAAATTCGTAATCCAGCCTTCAAGAGCGTGCCTGCGGCTTTTTGTCTGTTTCGCAAGCACCTAGGAACACTCCAAATTGTGCCTCTCTCTCTACTCCCTACTGAAGGAAACTAAGTTAATGCTTGCCAATGTACTCTGCAGTGATTGTTTTCCCCTGTTTACCAGTGCTTCGTTAGTAACTAACAAACAGAACAGTTTAATTCTCTTATAATATTAAAAGTGAGGCCCCAGCGTTTCATTACCTGTTAAGGTTAAAATTAAATTTATTCTGTAAACTGGAACGTCGCTGGCTGCGTAGGTCTGTTAATTAAAGTAAATATTGCAAACCAGTGGCGGCGAGCTCTTTGTTTGGAGGTCCCAATACTCCTTTGTTTAACTCATAGTTTTTGCTTGCTTGTTCTAAATTGTACTATTTGTCTGCTATATTTTACTCAATACTTTTGGATGCAGTACGATCTTTTATTCTGGTGTATTTTATTGTGTGCATAAACTTTGTAAACATTATATACAGGAGGATGCACAATAAAGGTGAATTCGATTCCTGTACGCTGCTGGTTTCTTATCCCTCCTACGAGAACCTGCATTCAGTTGTAACCTGGAAGGTGGCGCCCGTTAATTTCGACTTACCCTGTATACAACTATGTTACATTTCCTTCCTTTAAGTGTTTCTCCTGAACCACCCCTACTCCTCTGAGTTAAGCCGAAGGCACTTCCATCTTTCGTGCTGCAGTCCGACGAAAAAGCTCGTTTGGCTCGTAACACTTGCAAGCCAATGTTTTCATCTGATAGCGACTTGGAAATTGATACTCTTAGTTCTCTTTCTATATTTAACTGAGATCTATATTTAGTTTAAAGCAGCCACCACAAAAAACCCGATTTCGCAAAATATGATATTGGAAATGGCCAAGAATGCACGAAAAGCTCTTGACTTTAATACAGAAAATTCATCCTCAAGAGCGATGTAGATCCAAATTGTTTTCTGATTTAGGCGCTTGACGTAAAGTTGAGAAATTGTTGTTTTTCTTCTGCAATTGAGAAACCTACAGTGGTAATTTTACATAGTTTTCTAACGCAATCGTACATTGCATTTATGTATATTATTGTCGGTTCCTAAAATTCTTCGTCAACATTGTTAAATGATTTCAATAGTTGCAAATCAAACTGTGATGTGTTGCTCGTCTACCTCGTACATCTCAATAAATTCATTCACATTTGCAAACATTTCTAATTTTTTTGCTTTACCTGGTTGCTTCATAACTTTAGTTTTTTACAAAAAGCATTAACTTTGTCACTTATCTCTAAGATATATATATATATTTTTCCTGAGTTCCCGATTTAATATAATTAGTTTCTCGAATATGTCTACCAACTAGCTCAATTTCATCACAAATATATGACCTATGAACTTCTCTGTTTCTTCTCTTCCAAAAAGATTGCTATAATTGTACACATTTTCCCCATATTAAAAATCTTGTCTCGCAGTAAAATGGTAACGCTAAATGTTTGGTTCCAGCCACGTCTTTGCAAAGTTCTGAAAAGGGTCTTGGTATTAAGGGTCTTATTTTTATTTAATTCCTACGATTATAACTGTAACTGTAACACAATGTTTAGATCAGGACTCATTTACTTTGCAGCTAAAGCTTCTTTATGAATCATGCAATGTGTTCAAATACTTGTGGGGACTTTTCCTTCACAGGGGCTTGTAAACCTTCCAGACATAACTCTAGTATCAGCAGTGCAAATTCCATCACATTTTCCACTGTATGTTCGTCTAGCATATAAAATTGACCAATATTTTGAACAATTCCAGTGCTGCGGCTCTTCCTCCTATTAGTTTACAAAACTATAATTCTTCAACTACTGCTAATCCATTGCAAAAACAAAAATAAGCAAATAAATAATAATGCTTCTTGCTATCTGTTACCTCATCAAGCTAGATGGAGAATAATTGGTTACAGAGCTTCAGCAAAAGCTGTTGCTACATATCTTCACATGTATCACCAATTAGTTGGCCAACGGTATCATTTGATAGAGGTGTACATTATTGTTGTTTAGTAAAACTTTCTCCTGTCATAGTTTCCACAATATTAATAGCAGCTGGCAGAATTAGCAATACAAAACTTTTCTAAAGCTGTTTTTGCTGCTCAAAACATTTGAGTTCGGTAGCTGAACTTTCGACTTTTGTCAACATACTCCTTGTGAAGTATTTGCAAGTGTCTTGTAAGCAAATTTTATGCTTGTCACGGTATAAGCACCTACAAAAATCTGCAATGGCCACCGAGATTTCCTGACTAGAAACCCATATCATCATAATTATTATTCAACCACAGAATCAACTGAAATGTAAAATAACCTTTGGCCGTTACATAATTAGCAATTGCTAAAATATCGTTGCCTGAATTTTTCGTTTAAGATCTTAAAACAGTATTTACAGTTGATGAAATCCAATCAAAATAATCTAAAATCAGCAAGAATTAATTGAAGCTGCTGTAAATCCGTGGGAATTGTATTAAATTAATTAAACTGCCCTTAATTTATATCATCTCAACCCTTCCTCTTTGTGTCTTTATTCTTATCCGTAAATCTAGTGTTGCTTTGAAATTAAATACTGTTTGCGTTGTTCAGTAAACCCGCGCTGTTCTAACTTGATTTCCTTTGGTCCAGGGCTTCAAAAGAAAACTAATGTATCAACTAAGCTGTTCCTCCATTTGAGTTGGGGGATGCCCGCATCCTAGCTATTTACGTAGTAAATGTGCTTAGAAGAGTTGTTATCTCAAACTTAATTATTTCTAGAGTCTCTAGAAGTAGTAAGAGCCGGCCCTCTTTGGTGTTTCCTTTATCTTGTGGATTTAAGCAGAGAAAAACAAAGATCTTAATTAGAAATCCGGAGTAACTCTAATTGGAGAACTGAGATGAGCAGCGTAAAAGATAAACAAAACCGATGGAATCCGATTAGGGGATGCAATTATCGGCGTTATTAATTCATCCGCAACCGTGAACTAAGATTGCAATCAGTAGAGCCGTAACGATTTGGCCTAGTAAACTGAAATTGAATTTCATAAAAGTTTCAGTCGCTTCGCGCCAGCAAATCTTTCCGGACTTTAAGTGGGACGGCCGATTTGGCACAAGGAAATTTCTAGCTCAGTTTTAAATTCCGCGTAATTAATGGAGGATCTCGAGGATTTACGGGGTTGTTTTGAACGGATCGAAAGTGCGATGATAATTCACCGGAGCCGTGCCGTTTTTGATAAATATCTCGTTTTCGCGAAAAGTTTATTTACTTTACACCAGCAGGAAATTTGCGAGTCGGAGCCAAGTTCTCTGGAAGGAAACGATATATTCCAAAGAGGACACCAAATCTGAACTTATAATTAATGGATTGCAAAGCCAGGAATTTGCAGGTGTATTAACAGCAGCGGAAGGAGCTATTTTGATGAGTTGGAATGGCCTGTCCTATCTTTAATGATGCTGAACGATGCTTGACACGTACCGGGAAACACAATTAGAACAGCCTTTTATCTCCCCAATAAATGTGAATTCCTTTCGGGTTACAAAACAATCAACTTGTTTGTTTGGTGTGCAGCCAAGAAAATTATAGAAAAACAAATAAAACACCAGAGCTGATTTCATCTATCTGGGATATAATCAACAAACCGGCGCCAGAAATCACATTGATGTATTGCGAAAGCAGTTCCAGCAGGTAACTTATTGGATTTGGACCGAGAAGACACCTCGCTAATACAGTTGTCATGTTGATTTCCCACCCCTAACAGATTAACATTGAAAAAGAAGCTCCAGATCTACCAACAGCGTAAACAATAGTTGATGTATTGGACTGCTTGAAAAATGACGCAGAATTATGGTGTGTCGTACCTACGAAGAAAAATTTTAACCAACATTAATTTTAGCCAGTGAGAAATTTAACCAATGGAAGTTTTGGAAGCTGAGAATTTTAACAGGTCAACTTTAATCATCACTTTACACATTAGGAACTCCAACTAGATTTTGCAACATTTGGATAAAGGGAAGCAGAAACAAAAAAATATACGACATTGGCGTGTTAGTTTATTTCTTCTACAGTTTCATAACTAAAGGATAATATACAGGTACTTGAAACCAAAGAGATGTTAGTCTCAAAAATAACAATGTTTATATATGAAGGGAACCGTTCTAAATATCCGGAACGTCACAAACTATTCAAAAATCAAAAAGGGATTTTTTAATCAATGGGAATATTAAACAATGGGAAATTTGTAAGATGCATATTTTAATAGCAATAAGTAAATTTAGACCATATTGAACTAGTTTACAATAATGCGAATCGAACCACGTTATATCTTTAGGTGACGATAACACATCTCTGCCAAATAATATCGTTTTTCCGGGGCATGGGATGTTTTTGGTACATATTATGTTTTCTAAGGTGCTGAGTCCAAAAATGACTTCAATTTCCCTCCAGCACGTAAAGTTTTTTTGAAAAATACAAGGTGTTTGCATAAAAAAAGCATAATACTAATGAATAAACCACCATTTTATTACAATGAACTAAACAACATTTCTTATAATTAAACAATCAATTCCTTGAAATGCGCTTCACATTCCGTGTTCACTCTTTTTGCCTATGAAACCTTTTTTTCTTCTGTTTGATACTTCTCCGAACACGCTTCCGCTTTCCATTTTCAGTTTGAGCATCCAACAATAGTCAGCTAGCCTAATGACGTCCCATCTTCCTTGGTAGAGTCTCTCGATGACACGGACATCCTGGTGAAATCTTTCACCCTGCTCTTCACTAAAGGCTCCCAAGTTTTCGGGAAAATAGTCGACATGGGAATGTAGGAAATGAACTTTTAAGCTTATCTTGCATCCTTGAGCTTTATACGCAGCCAACACGCGCTTGTACAATGGTTTTGTAGTAAGGGTCTTTAGTATTACCCAAAAGCTTGTACACTACGTTTTTGAAAGAATCCCGCGCTTCTTTTTCTTTTTCTCCCATTGTTTCTGAAAAGAGAGGATCGGATAACAGTTTTTGTATATCGGGGCCAGCTTTCAACTTGGCTTCAGATAGTTTTGGGAACTTGGAACACTGATTTCTGAAACATTTTCCATCTTTTGGCAGCGATTCAACAAACTGCTTCATAAGCTCCAATTTAATATGAAGAGGTGGTAATAAAACCTTTTCAGGGGGAACCAAGGTCGTATTAATGACGTTATTTTCGCTGGCGGTTAAGACGTCTCGAAGTGGCCAGTCAGTTTATGTCGACTGGATGGAGATCTCTGGCTCGACTGTCTCACAAGCAAAGGAAGCAGGAATATTTTGTATAACCTGCCTGCTTTGAAGTCTCCACAAACCATCCAGCGCTGTTCTTGATATTTTATTTTCTCAAGAATCATTGCCAAATCGTTATAGTTGTCTTGCAAATGCACCGAATGTCCTACAGGAAGTGATGCAAATTTATTACCCACTGCCGTCTCTACACTAGGCCTTGTCCAGCTCATAAAATGCAGCTGTGACGTCAGTAACTTGGGCCATGCAAATCGGGCCATGCAGGGGTGGTGTCGGTGGCAAGCGGCATTTCCACTTGTGATTTCGGTCTTATGTGTGATTACTGCCAGTCTACGCATCTGCAATTGTGTGTGTGCTTAAAGACCATTTTTAATAAAAATAAATAAAAACGGTAAGTTTGTCAGAAACATAATTATAGTTAATGGATATTAATATAAAGTTTAATTATAATACAGATGCCCCAGAAGTGTTCCGTGCCAGGCTGTAAAAGCAATTACGCAGGTAGTATGGAGCATACATCTGTATTTACATTTCCCAAAGACACCACCAGAAAATCACAATGGTTGCGTGCAATTAACAGGGATTTTGTACCAGGGAAAAATTGTGGAGTTTGCATCAAACATTTTCACGCACGTTATGTAGTAACCGAAGATCGGGCTGTGGAAATGATGGAACTGTTTTGGTACAACCTAGAAAAATTCCTAAATTAACGAGCGATGCTTTACCAACAATTTTTTCCAATCAACCTTCTTATATGACCTCAATACCGCCGCTTAAAAGAAAAGACCCCGATGAACGAGAAAAGGAACGTCAAAAAAATATGCAACAGAAGAAAAAACGAACGGAACAGAAATTAGAAGAAAACGATACTATTCATTCTTATGCTGACTTTTAAAGTAGGTGTAATCAATATTCATATCTAAATGTAACGGTAATTCACAACGAAAATTCAACATTCTTTGTTAAAATAGACTTTAAAGAAATATTGCCAAAAATAGTTATGTCTTGCCAAGTAAACACGGAATTACAAATATATGCTTCATGTAATGGAGTTTTGTTAGAAAACAATCATTTGAAGTCAATTTTGGGAGGTGATTTATTGTGCAATCGGTGGTCTAAGATAAAAACCCTGTTGGATAGATTGTTAAAAATTTCGGAAGAAAAAAAATCATTATCCACAAATTTGAAAAGAATTAGTTTACTGCTACACGAATGTCTAAATGAAGTCAATGAAGTTCAAGATGATAAGACGTCGAATCGTATTCGTTTCTTACGCGAACAGGTTGATTTATTATCAATGAAAAAATTTTATTATTCATCAGAAATGTTATTATGGTCTTGTAGTGTTTATTTTGCACATCCATCTGCCTATTGCCATATGAGGGACACTAACGTATTAATTATTCCCCACCCTCGTTACCTGAAAAAGTTTAATTTAAATAATGATGAGTCGGGAATGCACTTAAAATATTTAGGAGAAAAATTAAAAATGTTAAAACCACACGAAAAAATAGTTAATCTTCTGATGGATGAAATTTATGTAAAACCAAAACTATCGCATTCTGGGGGACACATTGAGGGGATGAGCATACATAATAATTTAGAAGCATCAACAATCCAAGCCTTTATGGTTACATCAGTTGTGTCACACAATAAAGATATTGTCGGTCTCTTTCCTGTTAAAAATATTAATGGAAAATATCTGCAAGAACTCGTTCTTAAAGTTTTAAAAGTTCTCACAGAAATAGGTTTTATTGTGGTGACCATTATGTCAGACAACAATAAAGTAAATAGAAATGCATATGTATCACTCTGCGGTGGACGTTCGTTGCAACGCAGTTTTAAAAATCCGTTAGACAACTCAAATGAAATATACATTCTATTTGACCCAGTACATCTTTTAAAGAGTATTAAAAGCAACTGGTTAAACCAGAAAGATTGTGACCAAACATTTTTTATTTCTGATTTCAAAATAGAATTAAACATGACAAAAGATACAGAAGACCAAAATATAGCATCTAACAAAAATCAATCAGCATCTAAGGAAGAGAATCATAATTATTCCAGGGTGTCCCTCTCTCATTTAAAAAAGATTTACCAATATGAACAAAATAACATTGTAAAACTAGCACCGGGTTTATCTAAAAAAGTATTATACCCTACTACTTTGGAAAGGCAAAACGTTTTACATACAACAAAATTATTTGACGAGAAAAACGTCGCAGCATTGAAGACCTATAATAAAGTTGAATCAAGGGGTACCTGTAAGTTTCTTGAAATTATCATAGCGTGGTGGAATTGTGTAAACGTTAAAGCCCCCTATAAAGGACAGCACTTAAGAAACGAATTCTGTCATCCAGTAACAAATAAATCTGATGTAAAACTTAAATTTCTCAGAAATTTTGTAATGTGGCTTGACAGATGGGATAATTTTGATATTCCGATCGCAACTAAAAGACAAGGAAAATTAACCAGTGAAACACATACTGCTTTAAGACATACAACAGAAAATCTTGTTTTCCTATCGCAATATTTGTTTGATAGATTTGAATTCAAGTACATTCTCTTAGGAAAATTTCAAACTGATCCCATAGAAGCCCGATTTGGTAAATATAGAAAACTTAGCGGGTGCAATTATCCTGTGTCCGCACAGCAAGTTATGGAATCTGAAAAAAAGCTTAAAATATGTAGCTTATTAAGGTTAGAATCAGCTAAAAGTGGCAACTTCCAAATCAAAAGTTTAAAGGACCTAGCTACTGAAAATAATGACCCAGAAAATAATTTCATAATTGAAAATGAAGATTTGTTGCAAAACATAATTGCAGACTCTTCAGATATTACAGTTGCTGAAAAAGACTTGATGGTTCTAATATATATATCGGGATATGTGGCTAACGGCATTATTAAAAAGTCAAAATGTAAGGATTGCTTGAAATTCCTTGTGTATGATCGTCAAATGATAACCGAATGCGACTCCTCCATAAATAACTACCTGAAGATTATTGACAGAGGAGGACTTAAATGGCCCCAAGATTTCATTGTAAACATTGTTTCTAATGTTTATCAAATTTTTCAAGTAATAATTAGCAATAGTGATTACGAAACAATCTTTCTGGCCAGAAAAAACCAAAGACAGTTCTTAAAAGAAGTTAGTTTGGAAAAATTGCACGACGTTTATTCGGATGATAGTTTTACCTGCACATGTGGGAAATGTCAGAAGCAGTATATTAGTGATTCCGTACAAACTATGTGCAATATTCTTTTAAACAATTACGTCAAACTTAAAAATAATTCTATACAAACTGCCACAAAAAGGAATAGAAAGTTGGAAACGTTTAAAGCTAGCGCAACAAAAATTTAATATGTTTACTCTAGTTTTTTCTAATATCGTATTTCAAGATTTATCTACTTTTTTCAAAATGTTCTTTCTTTACATGATTTTTGTTACCTATAAATATAATCATAATCATAGTTTAAGTTACCTTTAATTAGTTTATTTCTATGTCTCATTTGTATTTTTATATTTTTTACTTATAATTTTCTTAATTCTATTTTGTAAAACTAAAATAAAAGATATGCATAAGGTTGTTTATATAATATGAATATAATTTAAAAACTCCTTTGTTCCTTGTCCAATAACAAATGCATAGTGAAATTTTAAATGTAAGAAAACGTGAAATTCAGTATCTATCATACGCGCAGTGCATTGAAATAGCAGGTCTAATACCCTCCTACACGGCCCGACTTCGTGACGTCACAGAAACGCTGGCCAAGGCCTAGTGTAGAGACGGCAGTGCTTTGAGGCTTGTTTTTGACAAATCAGTGAATAGCCGCCACACAGATGAATCATATTCTATTTCAAAACAATTCATTAGCATTTAGAATCAAGAATAGGATACCAGATTTCGAGTTAAACGGGAATTTCACACGAGTTTTGCAAGAAAATCTGACGAGATGAGATTTTTCGAGTATTTTTCTCGGTTTTAGTGAGTAAAAATCTATAAGAAACAGTATAAAAATCATGTGCAATTTTTTGGTGGCAGACCTGTGTAATTAAAGGACACCAAGGCTTTCTTATTCAAAAATAATGTTTTCATATTAAAAAATAAATGGAAAAGGGATATATAATTAGGTGTATTCATATAGTTTTGGCCTGCGAGTGACCACAAAAAGGAGAAATAAAATATAATCCATTAGTTAAAAAACTATTTACAATTCAAAAGCTATTTAATAATAGAAACCAGATTCCTAATGTACGTGAATATTTGGTAATTGCGGATTCGGAATAAGAACATACCTTGCTAATTCTGCTACTGCCTTAATTTCTCTTTCTTAAAAGAATACCACAAAAAATGCCACATAAACAAGCATTAGTGGATTAAACTTGAAATATTTAAGAAAGGTTTATCTATGAAGAAAGAGTTTCACCTAACAAAATTTTCAACGAATGAAAATTTAACTAAAGAAATTTTATGTTCATCTTACTTTGCCACTTCATCTGGATTAAAGTCACATTTTAATTGCCGCTCCATAGGAATCAAAATTCTATTTTAATTGCCATTCTTAACTCTATCGCTATTTTATTTTCTTTTAAGATTGAGTTATGGGAGACCAATTTCGCAAAGCCTTTGTAAGTTCCCTTTGTAGGCTGGATTTGCCGATCAAAAACAGTTCTCGGAAATGTTGACCCGGTAGTCGCATGTGTAAGGATTTGTTCTGGAATTATTGCACCATAGTTTGCTATGTAGTGTAATATTTATGGCCAATGCAGGTTCATGTTGCGTTTCCTCGGCAGTCGGACTTAACATCTTCTTCGGCTCCATCGCTGGCGATAAGCGCTGTAATCAAGTACTGCAGGAGCGGCTTGGGTTTTCGATGGGTGTCTATCGCGTGAATTTCATTCAATTAATATCGACCCCATTTCCTGTCCCTCTGGTAGTGCCGCTGCCGACGAACGTATTGAAGGTTTGGCCCTTAACATTGACTCCATCCGATCCAGTCTTCAAGGGCGTGCCCGTGGATTTTTTCGGCTTCTTAAGAACACAAGGACACCCCAGAATTGAGCCTGCCCCTCTCTCTACTCCATTCACCGAAAGTCAAGGTAAAAGAACTAGTTCTTGTGTTGTGAAGAAAAAACCTTTTATGCGTTTCACTTCCAAAATTCAAGTGATTAAACCTTTTTCTTTTTGACGCGACAAAAAGCGACCTTCAGTCGTCAATTGTCATTTTCTTTTCCTGTTAATTGTAAAAAAAAGTAATTATAGATTGTATTATTTTTGTAAACTCAGACGCCACTGGCTTACGCAGTTTTGTTTGAAGAATTTAAATGCCGTAAGCCAGGGGCCCCCTTTTGAACGTTCAATAAACCGTTTGTAGTATTGAACTATAATATCACCATTTGCTGTCATTTTTGTACTATCATTGATTTCCAATAGTATAATAAATTATATGTGTTTTGAAATTTATTACATCTTTTATTTTTACATTTTTTTAATCTTTGTGTGCATGAACTTTGCAAGCTTTACATACAGGAGGAAACACAATAAAGGTGAGTCCGATTCCCGTAAGCTGCTGGCTTCTCGGCCTTCCACGAGAACCTGCAATCAGCCGTGATTTGGGAGGTGGTGCCCGTTAGTTTCGACATACCCTGTACACAACTAGGAAGATTTCTTCCCTTAAGTGATTTCCGTGAACCATCCCTAGTCCTCTAAGCTAAGCTGCACGCCTTTTGCCACCTATCATGTTGCGGGTCGACGAAAAAGCTCGTCTGGCCCGTAACAGAAAGTACTTAAACCGAATTTTAAACATGTAGTCGAAACCGACTACTCTATAATGCGGTACCATAAATTTATATGGAATATATGAAGGACTCCCAGATATTGTATGAATAGGAGAAATTAGATACAAGAACATAACATGTATCTCTTCTAACACGTTTACAAGTGTAATATACGTGCTGATGGCATTATATTACATTACATTAAGAAATTTCGTATTTAAATTGCCCAACGGGAATTTTACCCAACGGTTGTTTCAACCAGCGAATCTTTTAACCACTAAAATGTTTAAACAGCGGAGTTTTCAAATGACGTAATTTGTAAACACCAGGTCAGATTGCAGTAGATTAGAAGGAGGGGAAATTCAAAGGCTTTAAAAGCAAACGGCAACTACGTACTCTAATATTTGCATAATGGAGATTCGGAACAAGAAAATTATTGCGAATAATATCTATTATTGGTGTGTTAATTTATTATTCTAAAAAAATTTACTAGAAGTGAAACCTCTTAAACTGTCGCTCATAGAATAAAATATTCAACAATTTGGGAGATGTATCTACAAAAGAGATGGTTTAACTGTTGGGACTTTGAACCAATAAGTTATTTAACCAAATGAAGTTCTAACAACGTCGAATTTTACACATTTGGTCTAGTTAGGCTGCATTAAATTAAGAGGAACTAAACGAAACAATTTCCTAACTTTAGGTACAACCGACTAAGGACTCCAACTAACTTCTAATATCTAGATAATGAGGATTTACAGTTTCAGATCATACCCATTATTTTCTGATATATGAAAAAAAAGTTTGCTAAATGCCACCGACCGACGTGTTAAATTTTCACTTCGAAAATATTTATGTCGGAAAGCATTTTACTCTCTGAAACTATGTAAATAACCACTAATTAGTAAAATATTCAAACATGACTAATTTTTCCTAACTAGTTAAAGTTTTAATTGGCGCGACATTTCACCGAAAAGATATTGCTTTGTACGGACAGCAACGTACACTTCTAATTCAACCTTAACTTCAGTTACTTAAAATTACTTCACCTTGCATCCGGCTAGCTCTCATAATAGTTTATCTCAATTGCTGGGTCGCTCATTTATTATATTTCCACTTCTTCGTAGTTTGCTGTCTTTGAGTCTGATTACGTCCCAAATGAAAGATTACCAGTACATTTATCGTCCACTTTTTATTACTTTTATAAGGTTACAATTATTCCAAACTCATTCCAATCCAATCTTAACATTTTTATATTCAATTTTGAATTTAAAAATTAGCTCGGATTACTGTGAATAATTTTCACCTCCGCAGCTTTACATTTTTATTTACAAACACTAAAACATTCTCTTTTTTTCTTTCCCAACAACCCAGTGTTTGGCCAATCGAGCTCCAGGGTTCTTTTCATTCGTCCAACACCTACGTTGGAATAAATACCCTTACTTGGTATCCCTCGACTCGCCAGCCACCTAACAGTATTCATTAAACTAAAAATACTTTACATACACTAAGGTTGTCTATACCGCTATTTTGGTAACATAGTAATATTTTAGACAGTTTTAAACAGATTAAATTAACCTAGATCAGAGATCGGTGCTCCCTGTAAGATTTCGAATAATTTATATATTTAGCTAAGAAAAACTTACAAATGCAGGCAATACATGTTAAAAAAAAAGGTCAGATCGTGATGACAACAACTTTTGGTAGTGTAACGCAGATTCCCCAGTCGGCTGGCAACTATTTGTGAAGCGCCGTATTCCCAGGCGAGAATTATTATTTAGTGATATTTCATGGTTTTCTAAGATTTCCGTCTGCGACCATATAAAAATACATACATATGAGCGTTTTCGTAAAACTATCTACACGAATATTGCCCTGAACGTCCAGGTTGACCATAAACAATCCAAAAAACTAGAATCAGCGTAAATATCTGTATCGTGAGACAGGAAGCGCTACCAGTAAGAAGTGTAGTGGGCACCATTAAAAGTTATTTGATAGTGTTAGAGAAATATCGGGAAATGCTTAGAGGAATCCTATTCGTAATTATTTTATTACAACAAATTCAAGTTTCTACAAGAACGTATCCAAATGGTGCAGAAAAATATTATGTTATATTCCTATAGATTAACATTTTAGAAAATCTCTTAAAAGCAACACAGAATTTGAAAATGTTTTTAAGAAGATGGGTGATATATGTATTATTTCTTACTTAAATCATCTCAATTCATAATCAAAGCCACGTTTGGAAGTGAGATTATGTTTAACGTGAACAAGCTCGGAGTTGCCTTGGCGTAAATAAAACGCTCGCCTACTTCGGCACCCGTTAGCTCTGTTCAAAGTCTCGCTGATTTCTTTTTAGTTTATTTAAAAACAATGGGAAGCTATTGGTGCATTAACGAACCTTTGTAGCTAGTTTATCTTTAAAGGGAGTATCTAGAAAAGGGAACAAACAAATTCAAGATCCTTCTACGTAGAAAGGATCTGCTGTTACCGATGAAGTCGCTTCAGTTTTATTGCAGGTACTTTTCCTACATAGCTACATTCTATATTCAGGGTCTCGCTGTTTCTTTGGGTTTGCAATGATTTTTTATTTATCTCTTTAGATAAAGTTGCCTAAGGCATTAAATAAACCTGTACAGCTCCCAAACTAAATTCAGGCACTGATTGTTTTACGGTGTGTAGTTATGCAATTTCCAGTTTATTGAAGAAATAAGTATAAAGAGATAATATCTGACCGATATAGCAACTTACAGGTTTCGGAAAATCTGCTTAAAATATTAGACAGTATTAATACTGTATTTTCAATTCAAAATTTTCAATCTGATGAAAATTATAATTTGTACACAAGAGCAAAGACTTGCAGCGCTGGATGAAACTGAAAGACCTGTTCTGGCTAATTAATCGTAATATGAATATCTGGATTCAGAGACTCGCTACTGTAAGAGACAGTTTTGAACTGCATCAACTTTTATGTTCAGGAAATAATTCCAA
Source organism: Limonius californicus (assembly GCA_014611495.1). Lineage (NCBI taxonomy): Eukaryota > Metazoa > Arthropoda > Insecta > Coleoptera > Elateridae > Limonius > Limonius californicus. The sequence continues at coordinate 23,586 of JABXWE010105454.1, read as the reverse complement.
CATCGTAGTATATTACTGTACATGGGTATAAAGATATAATGAGGATTCTTGAAGCTGCTTCAAACTTCAAATGATGTTTACGATCAGCTTGTTAGCAGCAAAATCTACATTTCGGTTTGCTATTTTATCTATTTAGGAGTCACGCCGGCAAGTTATATATCTACAGGTTATAATATCTAAATTCGGAATTGCTGTTATTCTTAGAATCCTATTTTATCTATACAGGAAATAGGTATGCCCCTTATTATATCTATATGACGGTGAGATTTCAACTTCAAGAGAATCTGTTTGCAAGCTCAAAGACTTTTTATAGACAATTTGCCCGGAAAAAATATCTAGATTCAAGCATTTCTTCTCTTAAATGATGTAGCTCAGACCTTGTTGGAGCTTCTTAAACTATTTTATCTTCTCTTCGGGAATCAGTTAAGTTGCTAATTAAATTACAGAAAGCTACTTGAAATTTCGAAGACACTTTGTATACAGTAAAACTTTTAAGAATCTTTTTAAATCTTTTATTAATCAGTAATTGTGGACATTAGTGGTAAGACTTGCAGCTTCAGAAAAGGAACTTAAAGCCTCTTATATGTAAAACAGTATCTGGATCACTGTTTAAAAAGATGTAACTCAAGGCTCTCTTGGAATGACATTTTATTTATTCAATAAATATGTAAGACCCTAATAATGATACCAATGGTAATGGGAAGGTCTACAGTTGCAAATGATACTGTTTCAAACTTCAGAGATGTTTTATATGCAGTTTATAAGTCTAATCATTTTATCTACAGTAGGGTAAATGATCTTCAGTTTCAGGTGAAGTTGTTTCATGATTCAAATGCTTTATATAGATAATTTTTCGTGTAAGAAGAATTTTAAGATGCAGCCGTCGCTATTTTAAATTATGTAGCCCATACCTTGGTAGATTTCTATTTGATCTCTTCAGGTAATAGATAATTCGCTAATTATTATATCTATGTTACAGAAAGCTGAATGGAAAGCTATTTGATGCTTTAAAAGCTTTTTACATTTAGTATGTATATATGAAGGTTATCTGTATACGGAAACGCGGAATTTTAAAGGCTAATATCGGATTTTAATTTTATCTATTCAGGTGCTAAACCAGCTGTAATATATAAATGGAAGAGCAGGTACAGATTTAGGTGGAGGTGCTTATGCTACAAAGACATTTAATAGACAATCTGAATGTATGAAGATTATATAGACAACTTTAAAATATAGAACCCAAACTTCCTTGAATATTTTATTTGTTCAGGAACTAAGTAAGTAATTACAAAATCTGTATGAGTGGCACCAGTTGCAAGTGTAGATGAAGCCGCTTAAAGATTTAGGTCTGTCTTTAGGAAAAATAACTACAATCAGACATCTCAAGTTTAAAAGGATTGCTTAGGAAATAATTTACTAACTATGCTACCTACCAGGGCAGGCTTTTAAGTTTTTTGAAAAACTATAAAAGCAATAAAAAATGGCAGTACTGATAAGTATAATAATTTTGTTTTTGACTGCTACATTTATCTTATGCTTGCTTTATCGAATATTAATTCGACTTGCTTATCTAGTTGGCTGAATAAGTTATATTATTGCTGATTTATTTTGCTTGTATTAACTATTCGACGTTGTTTTACTTTGATAACTTTCTTTTATTGATACTGCAATAATTATTTTGTGCATTATTTTTATATATATTTTGTTTTGGAAAAATTAATCATTTGCTTGCATTATTATACTTATCATTACTGCTATTCTTTCTTATTGCTTTGCAATTACTTAATTGCCTGGTATATTCTTATATTTAACTTATTGCCGACTATATTGTTTATTTATTTTTGTACCGTTTGATGTGCTATTTTTTTGACTTGTATTTAGCATTCCTAATTATTTTTTTTACAATGTATTTATGTACTTTGGTATGAATCATTTTGGGATTTTGTTATCTACATTCTCAACATTCTTTTCCTAATTAAATATTGGTCTAAATCAGAGCCGAGTCTATTTATTTATAATTTTTGTGCTTCGTACTTGGTTTGTTTCTGAAATCCTCCTGGATCAGAGGATACAATTTCTGTCAGGGGTGAAGCGATCTTGGCGTTATAGTTCAACTAACCCACCCCACCTCGCAGTCGAGTAACCCGAGGTTCTTTATACAAATTGTCCAAGCCGTTACCTCACAACACCAGGCGAGGTAACAAATTTTTGACGCCCAACGTGGGCCCGAGTTGTTTAGGGACGCCTTATTTTTTAGAGTTGCTCCAGCCAGTTTAGATCAATACTGGAAGAGCATGTACAGATTTAGGTGGAGGTGCTTTAAGCTACAAAGACAGTTAATAGACAGTCTGAATGTATGAAAATTATACAGACAACTTTAAAATATAGAACCCGAACTTCCTCGAATATTTTATTTGTTCAGTAACTAAGTAAGTAATTACAAATCTGCATGAGTGGTACCAGTTGCAACTGTAGATGAAACCGCTTGAAGACTTAAGTATGTCTTTAGGACAATTAACTATAATCAGAGATCTCAAGTTTAAAAGGATTGCTTAGGAAATAATTTACTAACTATGCTATCTGCCAGGGCAGCCTTTTAAGTACTTAGAAAAACTACGAAAGAAAACAAATTTTTGAAGCAAACTGTTTTATTGCTTTTCAAAATATTGGCTCCTAAGTTTTATACACCTTTGAATGCGTTAAAACCAATTCTCGAAACATTTTTTCCACTCTTAAGTTGGTATCTCAAAAACATGGTTTTTGAAGGCTTCTACAGCTTCTTGAGGTGATGAAAATCACTGCCCACGAACTTTTTGTTTGACATTTGCTAACACAAAGAAGTCGTTAGGCGATAAATCAGGTGAATACGGGGAATGAGACATTAATTTCATGTTTCATGTTTTTCTCCTTCAGATAATGAATTGTTTGATGTGCTGTGTGAGACTTGGCATTGTTATGATGAAGAATGATGCGAAGTTTTCGGTTATTCTTCCTGATTTCGTCGATGACTTCTGGCAAACAAATTGTTGTATACCATTCAGCATTAACTGTTCTTAGATCCTCTAAAGGAATTGTTGCGACATGTCCAGTCCATCCGAAGAAACAAGCGATCGTTTTCTTGGAAGTGCTTCGTGAACGAACAACTTATGTGGGATTCGGTTTATCTTAGAACACCCAAACGGTAGAGTGTTGCCTAGTTTCCGGTTCATACGAATATATCCAAGTTTCGTCACGTGTTACGATGTTGTATACGGATTTTGCAATTCCTAGGTCGAATCTTTTGAGCATTTCCTTACACAATTGACACGAGCCTTTTTTTTTAGCTTCGATCAAACTATGCGGAATCCATCGGGAACAGATCTTTTTCACAGCTAAATGTTCATGCAATTTCGAATGTACTGTCTTGGATATGCCTAGGGATGCCTCTATCTCACTTTAAGTCACATGCCGATCTTCTTCAATCAGGTTGCGCATAGCATCGATGTTTTTTGGAATAACAACCGATTTTGGTCGACATTCACGAAATTCATCACTGACCGACCCACGACCAAGAACAAATTCTGCAAACCAATTGTAAACAATCTCATTACCAAAAGTTGAACGAAGTGATTCTATGCCTCTTGTTGTTGAGTTAGGCCTTTACTAAAATCTTAAAAATCATCTAACGAAAACCTTCACGTGAAATTTCCATTTTTTTCCCACAAAATTGCTTTTTTTAAACAAACTATTCGGTAAGCTTCTAACCTGCCACTGTTTTCACAATAACAAATGTCAAATTTTACGAAAATAGTAATGACATCTCAATAGCACCACTTAGTTGTCTTTTATAAAAACTTAAAAAGCTGCCCTCGTACAACAGAGCCTATAGTTTTAAGTAATCCTACTTGTAATTTTCAATATCGCTTATAAATACTATGCGTACTATGCGAAGAATACCTAGATTTGGGCGCACACGTTTGGACCTTCTACAACATTTACCGTATCTCATACGAAAAAAAGTCCGTAATTGTAACATTTACATTATGCAAACCTCCTACAGATTCACCTGAAGCTGGTTGACTTTCCCAAAAAACTTTTATAGCTGTTGTGTCTGCAAGGGACTACCTAGTTGTTTTGAAATTGTAGTTCGGGTATTCTTACACTTCCATTTTATCTATTCAGGAACTAATTGTGATATTTACATAACAGAAATGATAGCATGGCCACAGTGGAAATTATGTTGATTTCTGTTACGATAGTACCAGTACAAATTCAAATAAGAGCTTGCTCCGCTGAAATTGCTTCCACGTTGATTTCTCTCAAGATTTACAACGAAACACTTGACACCCTCTGACAGGTAAATCAGTAAACAAACTAAACAGACGTTAATGAAGTGCGAACTATTCAAAACCGACGTTATAATTTAGAACGGGTTTTGGTTAGGTGATAAATCGAAAGGGACCAAAAGATCATGAGCCCTTATAACTCATGTCACTGTAAACAATGATCTCATTTTGTCAAAGTCCTCTGACGCAAAATATCTCGTTTCCCAAATATCCAGATAAGCTTTCACCACAATATCGTTAATGTGTGATGAAGGATAGTGGACGTTAAAGATTAGGTCAAAGGGAAGCTTTAACCATCCACACCTCACACTTCATTAACTAAAATGCCCTTGTGAACATTAAATAAGCTACAAAATAGAATATGAGAGACGTCCTTAAGGCTATCAGGTGACGTTATGTCATAAGGAAAAAATGACAACCCTTCCCGTATTCGCCACTTCCTGTTCGTAATCGGTGGCGTCAAATGACGCCACACATAGTGACCTCAGCTGAAGGGGCACAGTTAAATTGTTAATTGAAAAGCGTGACGTCAGGTACCGAATTACCCTCGTCAATCGAGCGGAATGACAGCGTGCATGGGTATGTCAAAAAGGGTCCGCATATAAAAACATCTCTGAAAAGCTTTTCAGCGTGACCAAATATTAATTTGTTTTTTAGCAGACTCCAGAAGTACACTTGTGAAATAAACCATAAATCCCCACATTTACTCGAAATAAAAATTAATGCTGGGAATTTCTTGAGCAACAACTTTGAGTGCAGAAACCATAATCAGAAAATTGCGAACTATATTGAAGTTTTAGTAACTATACATTTTAAGCTAACCCAACACCGAAACTGACCGAAGGTGAGTAAGAAAAAATAATATCGCGCAAGAAGAAAAGTAGTTTTGAGGTCCCCATTATTTATAAAATAATCAATTTTTTGCAGGAACTCACGATAGTAATCTTGAAAATTAAGAAGAACCTCACAGAAATTAGTTTAACTAATTATTAATTTAAGTTAACTTTAACGTATGTCCTAACTATTTATCGAAGATGTAGATTCCTCAGCCGGTAGACAAATAACTATCAAATATGTTAAGAATTTTATCACAACAAATGCATCTTTCTAGAGGAACGTATCCGAAATATTGCATAGCAATATGCAAATATATTTTTATCAACTAATGTTTTAACTGAGCCAGTGGCTAGAGCAGCGGGCTCCGGTATGGAGGCTCGGGAGTTCAGATCCCCTGTTCGTTGCTTGGCGGTTGGCCTACCCAGGTGCTTTAAATAATTGCGTACCGGCGTTCCAATGAACAAGGAGTAATAATGCGGTTGATTTGTAGTAAATTTGACACGCGAAAACCGCTAGCGTGAGCAGAAGGCTACGGGAGCTCTGACTTTCAGCCTTGCAGGCGAAACTCTTTAGTAGGGTGTACAGCCTCCCCATTTTTGAATTATAAGAATTTAATTAACACATTAATTAACGTTAAATTAAAATTAGATCCTGTCGGAATAAGATTAAATTAAGTTAAAGTAAGGGTAAGTAAAAATAGTTTCTGGTTACAGTTAAAGTAGTCTAAATTGAGTTAGATTAGTTCAAAATAGAATTAGAAATCAGGTCACAATAATTAGGTTAATTAAAAAAGTAATCCAGTGATAATAGATCGCAGAAGGCGAGCTCCAGTAAGTATTAATTAAATGAGTTAAACTAAAGCAGATTATGCTGAATTAAAGTTGGGTTAATTAGGTTAATCTAAAATTAAGTAAGGGCAAGGCTCGGTTAAGATTAAAATGGATTAGATTTAAGTTAAATTAAGTTAATTCAGATTAGGTTTATTAGTTTAGGTTAGGCGTTGGAACGGAAGGTCGTAATATTACTCTCTGTTGTAATATTTTAAGTCAGTCTGAATTGAGATAGTTAAAATTAGATTACATTGACACAGATTAATGTGTAATAAAAGGAAAACAAAGTAAGGGCTGATGGCAGTTAGAATAGCTTAAAGTGAGATTAGGGTCCTAAAGTTGGGGTAGTTTAAGATTATTATATTATGTATTTATATATTTGGTGTGGTGGTAGCTCAGTTGGTAGAACGCACGCTTTCTCAGTAAAACGTCGATTCAGGCTTGGGTTCGAAACCTAAGCATTACTATGCAGATTTATAAAAATCTTGTCTGCAACCTACCACATACAATTTCCCAATGCAGCTTGCAATAGTGGGATCTTAATGCTAAAAACATCCTCTGGAATTTCTATCGTTCGGATTAGACGTTAAACTGTAGGTCCCCCGTGTTTCTTCCTTAGAGCTGAGGAGAAACACGTGGCAGAGAAGAAGCCGATGCCCAGCAGTGGGACGAAAAGGCTGTCAGTGATTATAATATTATATTATATTATTAACTAAGAATATATTAAGCTGAACTAAAGTTGGTGAATAACAGAAACAAACAGCTTAAGTTAATACAAACACAAGTAGCTTAGCTAAATATTTAATTTCGTTAGGTTAAAAGTCAAGGTCAAATAAAGGTGAAATTAAGTTTAAGTTTAGAAACTTAAGATAGCTTAAGGCGACCTTAGTTTATGTTTACATTGGTTCAATATTGGCCCAAATGAGAGTAGATTAATTAGATTGGGTCATACTAACATTATGCAATTTTAGTAACGGTTTATGGTAAGTTATGTTGGTAACACACACACACAAAAATAGTACATGCAAATTTAAAATTTAGGTAGAACAAAGAATTTCATACAAATCAGATGCCGCCTTTCCAAAACTTCTAAAACAACTTGAAAAATCTTATAATTAAATTGTAATTTAAACCTTGCCTAATAATAGAGTAGAGAAGGAATTAAAATGTAGGAATTGATACAAAGTGTGGTCCAGTGGTTAGAGCACTAGAATTCGGTGCGGAAAGTCGGTAGTTCAATCTCCGACTCGATGCGTGAAGGGCGACATACCCAGTTGCTTTAAATAATTGGTTACTCGAATAAACAAGAGGTAATACTGCGGTTGCTAATGCGTGATGCCCACCACATCATTGAGTTTCAAAGATTTGGTACGCGACAACCGGGTCTGAGAGCAAGGACACCGGAGCTCCGACCATCCGCCGTACAGGACAAATTCCTTCATGGGGTGTATAGCCTTACCATTAAAATAAACCACTCAAAGTTGAATAAGGATATTGCAGTGTAAGATACTCAAAAGCAACACCAATTGCATTTATAATAAATAACTACCAAAACAACTAAATGTAACGTCTTTTTAGTAATGAACATAAAACTTACAACAAAGTTACGTTTAAAGAATAAATTTAACAATATTATAATGAAAATCGTTATTGTCTCCTTCAATTTAATAAATTATAATACCGCGTGGCACCTCCCCTGGTAGTAATAACTGCTCTGCACCTTGGTGCCATACCGTCAATGCAATTATCAATATGTTCGTGTGGAATTTGATGCCACAGTACCGACAATACATCCCTCAGATGATGTATTTGCTCATCTAGAAGCATATCTAAAATAGCCCGACCTCGATGAGGTGAGGTCTGGGGATAGCGGAGGAAGAGCAAGATGATGTATTTGCTCATCTCGAAGCATATCTAAAATAACCCGACCTCGATGCAACCTTGCGTTGTCGTCAAGAAAAATAAAATATTCCCATCCAACAGTATTGCGACGGTTCAGAACATGGTCCATAATGATCTCTTGAGCATAACGTTGGCCTGTGAGTGTACCATTAAACATACGGAGGTCAGTACGCCACCCTAGAGAAATTCCAGCCCATACCATAAGACCACCACCACCAAAGGCAACGACTGGTTGGGTATGGTACGATGCCCGGCACTACGATATACTCTTCGACGCCGCCTATCATTGCTGAAAAAATATCTGGACTCGTCCGAAAACAGTATATCATTCCACTGTATTGCTTCTTGAAGCCTACGCCTTGACCATTCCACCCGGTGTTTTCGTTGAGACACAGTGCCTGCAGGACATCTCAGAGGGAGGTATGAGGTAAGCCCTACCTCAAACAATCCATTTCTCACAGTTTGGTGGGAGACTCGATTTCCTCTAGCATTGTGGAGCACTTGCTCTAGATGTCGAGCAGTTGGAAAGGGCTGCATTCTTGCATTCATTGCCAGAAGTCGATCCTCAGGAAGTGTTGTGATGCGAAAAGATCCACTTCCAGGCCTTCTTGCAGTCGTACCTGTATCTCTAAGGCGCGAAAGGGCACGTTAAATTACTCTTTGCGTGGTTCCTAGCATATTAGCAAACTGGCGATCTCCTATTTGGCATAGAAACAATACGGTACGGTTAAACAATTGTAACTGGATTCGATTGTTTTTGTTTTTTAACTTCAAACATTGCCGTTACCGCTAATTATCACTGGTTGGTTTTACTAAAGGAACTACCTCTTTTTCTATTCCTAAACACTTTTCAGCCAAAATTTCATACCGAGTCGCAAATATCTGTCATGACAAGCCATTCGCTTATTACTATTTCGTAAAAAGTCGATGCTCTTATATCGATTCTTACAAACATCTTCGTCTAAGCAAGTAGTACGAAGATCCGTACGTTAGAATAAAGTCATGATATAATAAATTTTTATAACATAAATAATAGAGGAAGAGTAGACGTACGCTTTGCCCATTTTTAGAATTTAATGAATATTAGAAACGTCCGCTATCCTATTATTACTTATTCAATAACCCTAATGGAATTCAATTATACATTAATAAGTTGGATATTCCATAAACATGAAATACGAACCGGAATTCCGTGGGCTTATTGCGGAAGTTCAAGGTGACCAAAACGGTATCCGGATGCCTGGAATAAGACGACAGGTAGAAGGCGTAAACTGCAGCGACGACGCCTTCATAAAATATACGTATTACCTACTTTGTTACCCATAAAAACCTCACTTACCGTTAAAAGTAATAAAAATAAGTACGTTTATATATAGAGTTTCATCGCTGATGTACCTCATGTGCTTGATATAAATCGTCCAGAATATGCATTTTGTCACGCATGACTTCCCACTAAGCTTACCCGTGGTAATTTACAGATAACAACACGAAAACATGATGTAGGTGTTGCAGCAAAATAAAATTTATGTGCGCTTGTGTAATGTGAACATTATAAGCAATAGTACTACACTAAAGCTGCTTATGTACAGTAAATGTATGTGTTTTCATACATACTTCTTGTATTGCGTAGTTATATTTCCTAGAAACTTATTCCAAACTAATTTGCATAAGTTTTTTCGGTGACTGTCACATGACAATATTCTGTTAACCATTTAATTTTGTTCACATAATAATGCATCTAAATAGCAATTTTATTGGAAGCTAAACTACCCAACTAATATTAAATGTCTAAGTTCCATCCTTTGGTGAACCTTAGTTTCATTTGTTATATCCGTGTAACGCTTTCTGGTATTAAGATGCGCACACCTACTGTGTGATCTGGTTTAGTTTATGGGTACTCTTTATTTCAGAAACACTGAATGTACTTACTGTTGGATTGTTTAGTGCAGCTCCATAAATGTATACCATACAGAAAAACTAATTTTATACCGTGGCGGCCCACATTTGCGATTATGTTCATATTCTCACAGACAGTTGAACTTTTGGACCCTGTTCTCATAATTTTAATTTTTAATCTATACTCGCGTATATATTTCATGTTAAATGTAATTGCTAATGAATTTTACTTGGCGTTTGGAAATCAGGCCTCATTGATCTTGCGAACGGCCGTTCCTTCACACGTGTTTATTTTTTTGCAAATGGTTTATCCTTCAAGAGTAGATCTAATTTATGAAGGCTACGAATATAAAATAAAAATCAACTTTCATATACAAAGAATGACATTGTAAGACAACTATCCACTCGGTAGTTGAATTTTATATTTCCATATTTTCTTTCAGCTATTTATTTCAGGTCTTTAGGTTAACAATGTGATTTTGAATTAGTTGATCTCAAGTACGTAAGATATTCAATGCGAGCTGTCTTTAACGCGGTCTGTTACTATGATAACTGGTTGGGTTGCTTTAATCCATAACCTTGATAATTTACTTGTTTCTTAAAATTCGTGTTGTTTCTAAAACGGGGTGCGCGCGCAGTAGATTCTCACGATCCAACACCCACTGTTTGTCCTATGAAAGCAGAAGTCAGTTATTCTGAAGGGATTATTCTTGATCTAAACCTCAAGAAGCATATTGCCTTTATAGGTTTTCTTGACCATTCACCTGCCCAGCGCTATGAGGTATCTCAGTATCTTACGGGTTTCCCCTTGACTATTTCACTTCGAGGTATCTCAGTTGCTGCGTTAAGTTCCATTAACCATTCACTTGCCCAGCGATTTGAGGTATCTCAGCAGCTTACGGGTTTTCCCTTGATGATTGCACTTCGAGGTATCTCAGCTGCTTCGTGAAGTTTCATCAACCACTCACCCGCACAACGCTTTCAGGTATCTCAGTAGCTTACGGGTTTCCCTTGGTGATTGCGCTTCGAGGTATCTCAGCTGCTGCGTTAAGTTCCATTAACCATTCACCTGCCCAGCGCTTTGAGGTATTTCAGCAGCTTACGGGTTTTCCCTTGACGGTTGCGCTTTAAGGTATCTCAGCTGCAGCGTCAAGTTTCATTAACTATTCACCTGCCCAGCGCTTTGAAGTATTTCAGTAGCTTACGGGTTTTCGTTTGACGATTGCGCTTCGAGGTATCTCAACTGCTGCGTTAACTTCCATTAACCATTCACCTGCCCAGCGCTTTGAGATAGCTCAGTATCTTACGGGTTTCCCGTTGTTGATTGTGCTTCGAGGTATCTCAGCTGCAGCTTCAAGTTCCTTAATCATTCACCTTGCATCTTCAGAAACCACCCTGCACCCGGGCCTATATCTTCATCTTTATTCTTTTGTTTTACTGAGCAACTAGTTTCAATTTCCAAAGGAAATCGTTATACTTGAGATCGCATGCACTACCCCAGCTACGGTTTCCTGCAGTTTCTGAGCCACTTTAATACCGGGGATAGTTAATTCCACTGTCTGCAGTTGGTATTTACGTTAATAAAAGTATCTCTGGTGTTCTATTTCAGGCATTTAGCTCAGCTACTCTAGATTCGAACTTAAGATGATCACGACTAGTTACGACGAATGAAAGATAAACTCAACACAAGGGTCCGTAACGTTACAATACTTACACAGTTGAGTTTATTAAATATTGGGAGACAAATAATTCTTTTCTTTTTCCTGAATTAGAACCCAAGCTCTTCTAATTTCCTTCGACATGAAGATAGCACGGTAGTATTAAGTGCAACATCATGCTGTGATGTATTGTGGCACCACATCGTTGAATTCTTCAATTTGTAAAGCTGACATGAACTGATTCAGTTTGTTCTACTGTTATAAGCCACCTTTCTGTCAGAAGCTCTCTATGGTTTTCTGTTATTTGTTTCTTCTGCTTCAAGATTTAAGTGCTAAAGAACATCGTGGATGTTAGAAACAGAAATGTTCACCGGAACCTAGAAGTTGATACTGTGGACAACGAAATCAAGATATTTGCGAGAAGTCATGAAGGAAGAATCCATCAACATGTAGAGTTCCCGGACAACACAAGGCTAACAAGAAGACTTCAAAGAGTGAAACCCTTTGAGTTAGTGTGTGTGAGATAGTGAAAGGTAGTGAATAGCAGTGAGCGTAAAAGTAACATGCTAGAACCTAAGCATCGCCGATGGGTAAACTTTTTAGATAAGACACATAAAGTCTTTAGGTCGTACCTAACCTGCTCATTATTCTACGACTAGATAGTAAAACTGAACTAAATGTAACATTTGGTAATATTAACTAGAAAAACTACAAGAATTGAAATGTCAGTGAACGTTAAGGTAGCAACAATGATTGCTGCTAGTTGTGTCAAGTTACTGTTGTACAAGAGGTGAAATACACCTTGTTTAACAATCTATCCAAAATATGAGAGCTGATCGATTGAATTTATGGTTTTGGCAGGTATACATCAAATATATTCAACAATCCTTGGCGATATACCCTGTCGAACATTTGCCCTACATCGAGAAAAGTTCCAGCACAAATTCTTTTCTGCTCGGGCGCTTCTTCTATCACGCTGTTGATTCTATGTAACCAAATTGGTGGAATGGCATATTTAGTCATTTAATTGAGTTTCCGTTGTTTTAGTATCATGATGACCTCAGCTACGTGCTACAGTCTTGGCACCTGCTTCGACCAGAACAATGTTATACAGATGATTTAGCTCTATTGTTCCCTTTGATTAGGTTCCTTGTGGTTGTGATATTCTGTCTCATTTCCTTGGCTACTTCTTCTGGTGCAACAAGGGGAACATCTTCATTTTGAATTTCACCTCGTGTTTATTGACCTTCATGCTGCAACCAAGTTCTATTCTTCGGACTAATTCTGCACTTCTAATTTCTTTCAACTCTAAGGTTGCTTCCGATGATTTCTCTCTCGGTTTTTAGGACCCATTTAAGGTGTTCATCCACTCAACATTTTTCCTCCATTGTGTCTGATGCTTTGTATCTTTCCTACAGTGTTGTGGGTTAAGCTTTTCGAGATCTTTAAATACGTTGTTGATCTATCTTGTGCGTTGCTTTCCTTTGTATTGTTGTTGGTTGCCTGATAAATACACTCCTCCACGATGCTTGTTGCAAACCTGTACAAACTTTTCTTGTTGCTGTACATAATCTTCCATATTCTTGATTGATGCAGCTGATATGGATGATGTTCGTCAGATTTTCTCTACAAATTTTTCAATTATTTTTATCTTAGAAATATCTGTGTGTGATCAAGGTCTACTTTATGTTCTTCTTGAAGCTCTATAAAATTGACTGATTTATTCTTAGATATGAAAAAACATCAAACATGGAACTTAGTTTTCATGAGTGGATCAATATTTTGGCTTATGAACCTCATATCGGGTTGTATTGTTTCATATAGTTCGGTACCGTTAGTTGTGGTTAATATTGTACCCCAATGGCTAGTCTTCGCATTGCAGTAACCATCAACTATGAATTTAATAATCCTACGAGGTTTAACAATAATATTATTATATTTTCTTAGGTGTGCTTTGGTGGGGAAAAATTCACTGCGAATTAAACCAGTAGCTTTAATTTTAACAGCTATGGCGGTTGTAATGCTGCTAGATCGTATGGTACACTTCAAACTGTCCTAGCTTGTCGAATGCTTCCGAATGAAGCGATTTTCCCATAAGATACGTTTCCCTATTGTTTGGAAATGCATGATCCCCTACAACTCTAACTGGTGTTCGGCATTTTATTTTAGTACTCTAAGCATATTTTTCATTATTTCTTCTGGATGGAGCACCTTCGTTGCTATTCTTTTCAAGTTTTGATAAAATTTTCTGTATACTGCCTTGTTGAATTTCTCTTCTCTGCATTCTGATCGATCTATTATATAAATGATCCATATAACTCTGTCTACAGCTTATAGTTTTCTATTGCCTAGTTGCATATTCTTTCTTATGCTTTGTGTTAGGGTTGCATTTAAATAATGATTCGTATTGTAATAACAAACATGAATTGGTATTGTAATAACAAACATGACATCCTACCAGTTCTAGTACATGTAATCCGAAATTTATAACCGTTTACGAAAATAAATAAAACGAAACACAAAGGAAAACTTCTTTCTCTGGGGAAAACCTCCAAAAATGACACCTGAAGTGTATTGTGTAGTTTCACGCTTCAATTTCATCCCAAATGAACTCGCATGAGGAGAAAGCCCGTAATGAAAATCACCTAAGGCATCTTCTGAATGTGTCGAGTTAGGAACAACTGTAATTGTGTAAGGGGATCCAGTTTTGTTGTACTTACTGAAATTACCCACCATAACCTCTCATTTTGTCCAAGTGTACTTTGCATGAAACCCTTCATTAATAAACTAACAAAAACTCGATTCACTTGGTGGCCGAGCCCTGTCTAAATGCTAGACGTGCCGCACTTTCAAGCACAAAGTAACCCTCTCGTCGCTGAAAGAGCGGCTCGAGCCCTTAAATGTTTGGACAGAGGAACTCCAAAAGCTACACGGTTCCAGATACGTCGAAAGGTCTAAAAATTATTGGCGCCTGGCGTTAAATAAAATATGAAGTCTGGTCGATTTATTTTAATCTAAGCCACGCGCTGAAAAAAGTACTAAAAATACAACGGAACGGGACAATATCGCGATAGAATTGATTAAAATATTTATCGAGAATTGACATTATCAAACCTTAAAAAATCCCCTATTGGGTTTTATGTAAGAACAGAAAACATACTTACAATAGAAATAGAAATGAAAGATTGATAATTTGATTTTTACATGTTGTCCCTATATTTGTCTTCGGTGTCAGTTTTTACATAATAGTCGCGCGCCAGCAAGGATTGCCTACAACTAATCCGTAACGATTTGGGAATTATCATACATTAAACATTTTCAAATGTGTGAAAAAGATCGAGTAGTAAATGACGTCGAGTGCGGTGTTTAATTTGGATTTTGAATAATTTAAGTAAAGAAAACGTACTAAAAATCAAGCAATTCCTACCAATATAGGTATTAAGAGAAAATTGTGGCTAAACGTTCAGAACACAATACCTTCGTCAACCTTCAAAAATGCGTTTGTTGATTGTCTTACAAATAAACTTCTACATATTTATTTCGTATGTGCTTCACCTTTTCGATGCTTCAACCGTTACGTATCCATAATATAAGCCACATACTCTTAAAAATTTGTACATGTCGGGCCAGTACACAATGTATGCCTGCATTTATGTGTACCTAACATGCGTCGACTTTTCGTTATCAAACTCAGCGCGGGAAAGCAACATCGTTACGATGAAATCCTAATTCAAAATATAAACATTTACGTGCTTGGTTAGTTGTTACACTTAATTACAACACAGAAAACTTACAATATATTGCTGTGTTACACTTGATAAAATGGACTTGATTCTATTTAAATATAAAGTATGAAAGCTATAGGAAGCTTTCCTGTATGAAAATGAGTGGTTCACATGCACTATTTTCAAAGGAGTTCATACGGTGTCCTATCCGATCATTCTTCAGGTTGTCGTAAGATGGGAATTGCAAGTTTTTAGTTCATCTGAAGGAAGTTTGGCAATGAAGCAGCGTACATAATGTTGTTTTTATACTTCACCAATTTTTACTGGGTCTTGAGGTGTAATAACAATGATATTAATATAAATGTTTATAATTTGACAGTTCAGATTAATTTTGTAGATTTAAGCATATTAATGTGGTTAATTGGCTGTAATTTGTACTGAATGCCATTGACCTAGCTTAGCAGGCAACTTTGTGTTGTATTTATTTAAACATTAAATGTGTATTAATTTGTTTATCTGCAAAGTTAGATAATTTTCATCGACGATTATAGAAATTGTAAAATTACAACGAAAGAATGTTTAGATTCTGTTATATTTGTATGAAAACTTATAGCACAAGAAGTATGGATGCTTTTCGTCGTATTTCCCATAGCAACAATGCTGTATTTGTTAATTTATGTGTTATATAAACATATTTTGACAATTTCGTTTATATGTGTGAAAATTGCTAAGTTATTTCTATTCCTTAGGGAATTATGAGTTCAAATGCCAGTGTATACTTAGATAGGGCATCTTTTTATGTGAAGTTTGTTAGGAACAATGCTTAAATAATTGAATTGTTGATGTTTATATGTCAACTTATATGTCGGGTGCATAGCGGAGCGCTGCGGACGCCGGTCAAACGGTATTCGTAGTCCAGCACAACCGCGCTGGTCAGTAGTTGGATGGGTGGACCAATATAGTGGAATATGCAACCGACCGTGCTTCGGAGGGTACGTAAAACCGTCGGTCCCGGTTGTCATACAAACATCGTTGACAATCGTAAACCTTGTAGTGGCACTTCTCTTCTCTGTTCGACGGGTTAGGTTAGCCTCCTGCCCGGCATGCGTGCAAAGAGGGCTCACAGAACCTACTCTGTGGTAGGTAATTAACAGGCCATTGGCCTATATACAGAAGAAGAAGAAGAATGTTTATATGTCAAAAGGTCATGTACTTAAAGAAATTTCGAAATTTTCCTATATTTAAGTGTTTAGATCCTGTTAAAATGTTTTATAAATGATAGTGTTGTTATGTTAGGATAGGTTACGTTTGTTTTCATAAACTTTCATAGTCGATTTAATTGTTTTTTTATAATTTATAGATTTTGTTATTAATTGTTAGTTTTGTATTTATATTAGATAGGTCATGTTTGGTCTTAAAAGATTCGTCTTTGAATGAAGTTTTCGAATATGTAATTAATTTGGCCCTAACATGATCTATAGTTAAGTTATTTAGTTTATAAGATTTATTATTCGAAGTTAGCATTTTCCTACCAGCGTCCTGAGTGGTCAATATTATCGGGTGTTTTGCAAGGTAGATTAGAATATGTTAAAAAACCTGAAAGTTATGTGAGTTGCCATTACAACGCTAGCTTTTTTCAGAGCAAGCATAAAAGAGGAGTTCTGGAAAGCAGCGCTACTTCCTAAAACTTCCGATGAGGAACCTTTGAAGGTTTCCTAACCAAATTTGTAAAATTTAATTACTGTTTGTGATTTTGTTTTGTTGACATATGTCAAAGTTTAAATAAAGTTATACAAAGTTCTAAGTGCTTTACTTACCGAAGAGTGTAACAAGTCCAGTGCTGCGTGAATATAATAATAATTATCCCAGTGCTTCGATTTCAATAAAAATATAACTATCAACGTTCAACAACCAAACAACGATTAAGAAATTTCTTGGTTATATGCAACATAACCTACAAAAGCGATGTGCTAGAGTAAATATTATTCATCAACCAGCAACGACAGGTAAAAGCCAATCTATTACCTGAAATTCAACAAAGCTCCAGTGCAATCCAGGAAGTACTGAGAGGCCGATAAGAATTTTGCGTCTATTGGAATTATACGAGTATCTTGATTTTCCATCCGCACGAGATCAACAACAAACATGAAGAGAGCCGCTTAATACAAGACAGCGCACGCAGGAAAGGATATAAGCAGAAAGAAATATTAATGAACAAAGGAAGGGAAAAGCTAAACAACAGGTTTGATAGTGATTTACATTTACATTAATTTAAATTTTTAATTATGTCATTTTGTGTTTATTTGGCTAAAATGACATTTGAAGTTCTTGAAAGGTTATTTACATATTCACGCAAATTTTCAATTCATCTAAATTTAATTGACCAATATTTAGTTTGTTCCTTTGCAGTTTCCTTTAATAATTTAAATAAACTATTTTTTTACGAAGGATTCAAAATTGCCTTGCCTACTTCCTTTAGTTATAAAAATATAGGAATTCAATTTCGTAATGCCCAATTATTGCAATCTCAAGTATTTAATAACCCTGAGAATAAATTAATTTAACTTTTATTTCAAATAAAGTTCATGTTTTATTTTCTTAAAGAGTCTCGTTTTAAGATAGTGCTTTGTGAGGTGTTTATTTTCATACAATTTTGTCGTCAATTTGTATATGTCATTGATGGCACACGATTGTTTGTGTCCCATTTTATTGTGTATATCTGCAGCAGATTATCGAACCCCATCTACGATTGTTACAACCATTATTTTTATAAGTGGGGCTTGCTTATTTATTTATTTAGTTAAAAAAACCTGTTCCTATCTCACAGCAATATATATCGACGAAGCTTAATTATCTTTTATTTATGTAAGTGACCTGAAAAAGCGATATTACAAGGAGATAAAAGGCTTAAAACTAACGAACATTCGACCAATAAGTACAGTAAACAATAACAAGTATCACCCTATTTTTATAAAGTTGTAACAAATCCAAAAATTCAACAAACTCAATTTGTCGTACCCTATTCATGAATATTATTCTAAAATCAGTATTGTTCTTGTAGGAAGCCACCAATTTCTTAAAGATTATTAAATTATATTATAAGATATTTTACGCATGCTATTAGGTACTAGCTTAGACAATTATTCCCTTAATATAGAAATTCTACCGTCACAAGTTAGAAATTTCTATATGCATTAGTTTTCACCGTCAGTTTGGAGAATTATCTTAGGACCACCCTCATGTTCTTTTCATCCCTTAAAACGCATTCTCCGCTCCAAAAGCTTTTAATGCTCCACGAGACGATAATAAGTAGTACAGGAGAAATAGTATTCAAGGATGTTTTATTAAAAAAATGTATGTAGTAATAAAAAAAAAATTAAAAATACACGACGTTCTAGAAAACCAAGGAGAATACCATCAGCGGAATGAAGCAATATTACAATCTACAAGGTGTTGCATTAAATAAATAATAATTAATAATAACAAAATATACAGAGTGTTTCGTTACCAAACTACTTATCTCAATAGCGAAACATTTCTGAAGAACATATTTTATTTCTTCCTGCCATTTTTTCTTGATATTTTAAACGAAGCGTGTGATGCAAATACAGAGGATGATTGAATGTTTGATGTCTATGCTTTGCTCCTTTTTCTTCTGTACGATTAAAGTACTTTTTGTGTAGCAATACTATCTCAACAATGAGTACCTACAGCTCACTAATTTTAACAAAAGAGCGTCAAGGCTTCTCAGTTCCCGATACCACAAAGATAAAAAATTACTGACGGCTTGTGTATACACAACACAAACTTATACTCTATTTAATGTAATTTAAGCAAAGAGTTGTAAAAATTACTAAACATGGAACGAAATGAGCAAATCAGGATAGAATTGACACCAGAAGGTCTGACCCCCATAGAAACTTTATTCTAAGCTTCAAAAAATGCCATTATTTGGTTTAACGACTAAAATAATAATAATAGAGATTTTTGGTCTTTGATTGTCTTCTTGTTTTAAGTTTGGTCTCAAGTTGCACGTACCAGTAGTAGCTCTACAATGAATATCTACAGCTCCCTAGTTTCCAACAGAATTTCAGAGTTAATAGTTCCAGCACGTAAAAAACAGAGAATAGATTGGTGCTTTTTGTATATAAATATGAACTTAGATTCATTTTATTGCAATTTAAGCAACAAGCTCTAACAAATACTAAAAACAAAGTAGAATGAGGCAATATCAGATAGTAGCAATAACATTAATAACCTTTAAAATTGCCTCTATTATATTTGACAAGATAACATTATAATTGTGATATTGGTTCTCTGATTTTTAATTGTTTTTCTTGTTACATTTTGATCGCATGATTTGCATTACAGTAATATCTCTACAAAGATTGCCTACATTTCATCGATATCGACAAAGCATCTTGACGACTATAGAGTTTCAGACACTCCCAGGGGCAAAGCACTGCTTGGTGTATACAAATAATTATGAGTTTATTGTAACGTAAACAAGTTGTTAAAACTAGTAAAACTATGAGCGAAATAAACCAGTATCAGGAAATAATTAACACCAAAATTGCTTCCGAGTATTAACAATATCAACTTTTTAAAAATTGCCGTATATGATTTGACATAAAAAACATAACAAATGTAAATCCTCGGTGTTTACGTGTCTTTTTTAAGTTTGGTCCAATTTATATGTATCAATAGTATCTTGACAATGGGAAACTACAATCCATCAACAGTTTGACCGAAGCAACTAAAAATGTATTTAATTCCAGACGTATGAAAAGTAGGGACCTCGATGGGGCAGTGCGAATACGCACTGTCAGTCGAGGTCACAGTCAAATGCGGTCCGATCGGCCGCCTGTTGGAATCCCGGCTGAGGCGACCGTATTTCACTTAGTTAAGTTTTGGGTGCATGTTGCATGAATGGATAGTATGTAAGGTACGCCCGCACCCCCCTGAAGTAATGCGAAAACGGTTCCGGCGGGGGGCGGGCAAGACGCTAGCATGAATTAATGAAAGAAAAGGACTTATGAAAAGTTTTCAACGGTTACTGACTGAGAACTATATAAAAGTTAAATTTGGTCCAGTTTATTAGGATCCACACCGGGACTACAGTAACATACTAAATGTAAGTTAACATGAATTAATATCAATAGTACTATTAGAATGATATCGACCCGCGTGATTTTGATTTGACAACCAACCTAACCAATAAAGTAGGAAATTAATTTTTTGAGATATGTAGTTCTCTCCTTCTTTTCTAGTCAATATAGTTCCTCAGCCATAACCATTTCGCACAAAGAAACTGTAAAGCTACTCGGAAATGTCGAAAGGTCTAAAAATTATTGGCGTTTGGTGGTAAATAAAATATGAGCTTGGGTTTAATCTAAATCAGATGTCGGGAAAAACCGCTAAAATAAAACGAAATAGGTCTAAATCTGGAGAAAACCGAGACTACATTTTTTACAAGGCACTGACACTATGAATCCTTTAAAAATGTTCTTTAATCGCTTTTATTTTCTTGCGAAAAACTATCGCTGTAACTAACCTAAATACTCGAAATTTCTTTGGTGTAATCACTGTTACTTAAAGTAACACTGTTAAAGGTCTATGTATCAATAATTACACCAAAGAGACTTCAATTATTAAACTAATTGCACACAGTATTGGATACAACACATAACTAATAGACACACTAATAAAGCAAAACAAATTATAAATCAGTAATTCAAAGAATATATATTATATATACTGAAATGTATTCCGTATTGCCGTGATATATCGGAGAAAATTGCTGAAATTAAAATAAAACCAGTACATTTGAAGTCATTTATAAAACAACCAAACACATTTTCAACACCTTATTCAACGTGAAAGATAGAACCAACGATTTGTTAAAATCAGGTATTTGCAAATTAAACTGTTCACATTGTAATTATGTATACATAGGTCAAACAATTAGAAATTTTGATACCAGATATAAAGAACACTTACGCTCATATAAATATAAACACCCAGAAAAATTTAACTACACTAAACACTTATTAGAGAATACAATCATGTATTGACTGCAAATAATATAATAACATTTTTACACTTCTGTGATGATAAACGTAACTTTGATATACTAGAGGCCTTTCAAATACATAAATACACCTAAGCAAATACACTTGAATAAGCAAATTGGGCTCATTAATTCCCCGCTATTGGAAGTTCTGGAATAGGAAACCAGAGCCAAGTTCGAAATCAAGATCCAGTGTGCTGTTGCTCTAACTACAAATGTTTACAATATTTAATACTTCTGAAAATAACATCTAAAGTTTTGAAATACGTGTAAAACACAAAAAATAAATAAATCCTGTTGAAATTAAGTCTAGTATTATTATTATCATCATCATGATAATCATTATCCTCGTTTGTACAGCTTGTGCAGTATCGAGGCGGTGTGAGGCAAAGCTAAGCTAGTTTGTGCAATGCACAACAGGGCCCGACTCTAAGGGTTACCGTGTTAGTGCGGAACCTTGCTTAACCTGCCTGGTGTGCGTGGATGTTTTTGTTTATGGTCTTGTTACTCCTCTAATGCGATCCTAACACGAGGAGTGCCATTAATTTGATCCCCAATGGCAAATGGAGACCAGGACCCAGCGCCGATCACCCAGGCAGTTAGAAAAATTTCCGACCCTCGAGTGATTCAAACCCGAAAGCGTTTGGACTATTATATCCAAAGCTTGGCTCTCCTACCAGTGAGCCATCCCCGCGCCTTTATTATTATTATTAAAATATAAATATGAATTTCAACGAAGTAAGGCAAGAAACAATCAACCAATCAACATTATTTCGAAGAGGTGCAGATTTTGGAAGAATTATATGTCCGGAATGTCTGTCCTTACCGTATTTTGTATGGAGTTCGCTGTATTTACGGGAGTTTCATTAGCGAACAATTTCCTATAGTAAAAAAGCCAATATTTAAAAAAAACTGAAACTGTAGACCCTCAATATTTCCAAAATAGTTTTCACAGTTGCAATAAGAGATTCCACGATCTTATTTTTGCAATTTGTCTAACAGAATGTTTCGGAAAAAACATGAAACCTAAAATATATTCATATGGCCGTTGTGTAACTTGGTCTTGGAGTTTCTAAGTCGCTCTAGCGTCTCTGATGTAACGGCTACCACCGTAGAGTTAGCCGGGACCGACGACTTTGGCATACCCCCAACACATGGCCAATCGCTGTTGTTTGTACTTCTAAACGAACCACATACTGACTCGAACCTGTGTTGCTTAACTTTGATAACAGTTTGATCGAAATGAAATTTTCTCCATTAGTAGTAAAACGTATTCCGTAAAACTCTGCAAACACATCACATATAAATTATTAATGAAATTAGGCCAAGTTCCAAATCTTGTTATGTAAACTGTCGACCAAAAACTCAATTAGTTTTTTAATTAGAATTTTCTTCGGATATTTAAGAGATTTCTGACAGAATATGAGCGTCTGGTTCGTACGGTTTCTATAAGCTGGTACATATTCTAAGTTATTTAACTAATTCCTTCAAAAATAAAATTAACGTATAGAACAGTTGTGATCCCTCGGTATATTTTAAACTAAACCATGTTTATTTTATCATGTCTCATAAAAAACGGCAACCAGTTTATTAAATAAAATCTGATAAGGTAGTAATCCTCTTTACGAAAGCCTCAAGTACAGATTCGTGTATTTTATTGATACAATTTTTTCAGCATCTCACGATTTTGCTGTTTGTTCTGACAAACGAGATACGACTGGAACACTTTTGTGGGTTTTTTAAGACTTCCTCCAGATTTGAATTATTTCGTCTAGGAAAATTATTATTTGAAAGTTAGTTTAGATAGGATTGTCCTCATCCACAGAATCGTGGTTTGATGAAGTATCCAATAAGAGATTACAGATATTTTATCGAAGAAATTCTAATTTTAGTAATTTTTCTTGGTTCCATCATTTTAGAATTTTTTGCTGCTAAAGCTGTTGCAGTTTCAGGAGTCGCTTGTGATACCGGTGACCCGGGGCAAGCTCATAGCCTAGGGTCCGCTGGATATAAAGTTTGTTAAAATTTATAATGTTTATTCCTATTGCTGGTACAAATCTAACTTAATTAAATATTTGATTATTTTAATATTTGATTATTTTAAACACAATTAAATTCGGCGTTAGTCCGGTCCTGGACGGTCTGCAGTTCAGGTTCTGGCCGCGAATGGCGTGCCTTCCTCTGCGTACAAGCGGGAGCGCCGTGGAAGACTCGATGCCATGCGTCTTCGAAATGTTAGGTTATGCTGGTTGCTAATTAAAAATCAAAATAGGCTATTAATACACAGGTTATCAGGCTGAAATTTTCGGTGTTCGTTAATAAAAGTTAGTTCGGGGTGGTGAA